>VXBR01012234.1:1853290-1919811 GCA_013400215.1 Cisticola juncidis | reverse complement strand
GGCCGGGCCGGGGCGCGGCGGCCCCGGGAGCGGCCGGGCCGCAGCACCGCGGGCTCTCCTTGTGGGCTCCCCCGGCTCCTCGCTGCCTCCTGCCCCGCGGTTCTAGCCGCCAGCCTGGGCTCAGCCCATTCCCGTGCACCCCCACACAACAGCAAAGTCATGGTCCTCGAGTGCGGGGTGTCTCGTCGCTGCTGTCGTAGCCGTGGGTTAATGCTGCAGTCGGCGAGTACGCCGATCAAAGGAAATTTACATGGGCAGAACAGTTTCCCTAAGCTGCCAACCACTTTTTTGTACAGCCGCACATTGTTGCCCTGTGCTAAAAGGCCTTTGACACTGGGAAATGAAAACCAAAAATATCAAACTGTTAAATCTGTTTGTTCAGTTGTTATGCCAAATAACCTGTAGCTAAACCCAGTTCTTGTCATCACATTTGTCTGGCTCTATTATTGTATTTGCCCTTTCTTTTTGTTGCTCTTGCTCATCTTTACATCTTTTCCCGTGAAGTGTGTTTCTTACCCCCTTGTAAATGTTGGGGCAAAACGTCTGGAGGTTTTTTTTTCCTTTTTAAAGTGAAGGTTTGGTGCTCATTCCCTGAACCAAATCTTGCAAACTTTCTAACTTGCTATGTAAAGAATCCATGCTGAGTCAGGAGTTAAATGCAAGTTTGAAAATGCAAAGCCCCTTTCAGCTTTCCCAAGTCACCCACTGGCTTGGCAATTTGGCTCCCCCACTGCCTGTAGTGTTCACTGCTGTAGGCCCTCTCAGACTGGCCCACACAAAATCTAGGAGAAAGGTGGTAATGGCCTTATTTCTAAACACTGGCTTAAATAGTTAGAGTGTTTTTTCAGAATGAAGAAGGCTAAGGGTCAACCTTTCTGTACAAGAAAGAACGGAGCCCATTTTTCATACCTGCTCAATGTTTGATTGTGGGTTCCCACGAGTCCCATCTATTTAGTTATTACAGAAACACAAGAGTTTCAGTATTTTTCTTGGGAGAATAAGCATGTCCTGTCACCTGGTGATTAGATAAGTTAATAAAAAAGAGCTGCTTTGAAGAATACTCAGAGAGCTTACTCAGGCAACCCAGCATTTTTCTTCAAATGTGTTGAATGTATTAGATGGCATTTACCACATTTTCTGTGATTCTGGAATAGATTGTTTTGAAGTTTGTGTGAATTATCACAGCGAAAAGGTGTCAGAAGGCTGCGAGTGCTGTTGTACTGAACTCTGAGCTGCTTAGTCATTTAGTGGAGCCTGCCCTTCTCATCACTGTACCAAGTATAAAGAATGATGTTAATGTTTGATGCAGGTGCTTTTTTGCCAATACATGAAGCAGGAATCTGTTGGAGCTGAAGAATAGAAAATGCTAAGGATAAGGGTGTGTTTCAATTTCCTCTCCTTACTAGAATGTTCTTCATTTCATACTCCTTATTATTTGACTTCAAAATTTTTAAGAAATGGTCTGTGGCCAAATAATTTTTTTACCATACTCTCTCTTAATTATGTGCTACTGAACTGTTTTGTACTTGCTGAAGATAATGTAAGGGAAAGCTGAAAAGTAAAGTGGACAGTTAAGCATGGTTTACTTTTTGTAGTTCTTAACGTTAAAACCAGACACTTTCATATTAAATACAGACCGGTGTCTTTTGCTGAAAGAGACAAAAAAGAGGCATTAGCATCTCTGATATTTACCACATTTGAATTAAGTGAGTTCCAGTGGTCCAAAGTACTAAAGTAGTCACTTAGCAGAAGTTCAGCCTGCCAGAACCTCCTGTGTTACCGTGTTAGTGTTTGGTCACTTTCAAAGCCTAATGCTTGTAGGAGAACTTCTCGCTATATGTTTGTATTTGCAGATAGAGGAACGTCTGTGCTGCTCTTCATGCTTGGAACAGCTTCTCTACAGAGATGTGCAAAGCCTCCTTATCCACCCTCAAACTCTGAAGGCAGCATTACACAATTGTAGTGAACACAGGACAGAAAATAATACTTTGTGCTGAGATCTTTTGCTGTTCATTATTATGTAGGACTGAATTTGGTGAGACTAGAAGCCATGATTAGTGCTAGAAGGCAGTGTAGCAGTGCTGCCATTAGTAAATCAATCCATGTCTAGGCTGTGTCTATGAAAAATAAGACCATTGAAAAGAGAAGTTTAAGTTTGCCAAGTAGCAGTGAGTGTACTTTATTTCCTGCCTCATATTTATTTATTAAGCATTATACTTTAGACTAAAAAGCACAATACATTTTTGGACTGAGGTTTGGTTCTTATTTGAAGCATATTATGAAAGGAATGCTTAATTATTAAAGGAATGCTCTTTAAAGGAAAGACCTGTTAATACACTGTCAACCCCTTCTGCATGTGGTAATCCAGATATCATTGACATTCTCCAGTGCTGGAGTAGGTAAAGAAATTTATAACTGTTCTCCAAGGGATTAAAAGTTTAAACCACAGCTGTTTTCTGAGCTGTAAAATAAATCATATCCTCTTTTGCTGATGAATGACATACTTTCTTTTTTCTCTATGCTAAGCAATGTGTATCTTCATCTTCTATTCAAGGTATATTTAATATCGCTATGTAATTAATATTAATTATAGCTCTGATACAAAGTAACTTCTGTTACCTTATTTTCCCTTAGAGATGGAATTGATGTTTTGTGTTTTGTGGGGGTTTTTTTCCTCATTCCTTTAAGTTCGTGAAAACTTTACTTCTGTAGCTGTGAGTAATGCATTGGGTTTGTATTCCAAAAACATCCATAGAGAGGCTGGTTGCTTTGAGACAAGCAATGTTTCTGAACATCTTGACCAGGAAAGCCGCATTAGAAACACATTTGTTTGGGACTGGACTCATAGCCTTACTGTGATAATAGGGTCAGTGTAAGTTGATTACAGTTTAGGACAGCAACTTAGAAACTTATGTCCCTGAGCTGTTTTGATCACTAAAAGCTCTGGATGTAATGGGGAGGTCTAGGGCAACCAAAGTGTTTGGTTTTAGGTGCAAGTATAAAAACACTTTTCCTATGGCATGTTTGGCTTTTCAATGTTTGTGAAATGGTCTACACCACTAAACTTCACAACTGCATCATTTTTAAGACAGGCTAATCTAAAGAGTACTTTTTTCCAGATCACAAATGGTAGGCAGAAGTACTATGAAGAGAATTTTTAAGTCATTTATATAAAGACACCTGGGAGTGCTTGAAAGGCACTGATGGAACAAAATGTTTTCATTTAGTCTCTCTGCTTTTACCTCCAAGTGGTCTGTTTCCTTTGATGCAGTGTTTATGTAACTTACATATCTCCCATAGCAGTTTTTTTTAATGTTAGCATATTGTGATATCTTTGTTCAGGTTAACTGTGCTTCTTAAAACACCTCTGTGTTAAGAGCAAAGTCATGCACTTGGTGTTTCTTGGGCTGTTAATCAGAGTCCTAGAAAGTCTGAGAACTTGCTGGAAACTTCACTTGTAGCCAATTGTGTCAAATGTAATCTATGATACAGAACGTAGTGTCGTGAAATCCAGGGTAATTTATTAATTCGTATCTTGGCAGGAGAATGTGTCCCTTGCTGATATTTTGTCACTGCGGGATAGCTGTCTTACTGAGCAAGATATTTGGGCAATTTGCCTGGAGTGTTGCCACTCTTTGAAGAGCATTGCCCATTCTGCAATCTTCCAGACACTCTGCATCACTCCTGACACTTTGGCTTTTAATACCAATGGCAATGTATGCTTCATGGAGCAGCTCAGTGGTGAGTATTTGTGTTTCCAGGCCGTTTGTTTTACAACTGTGGAAACTCATAGTGAGAAACTGCAGTAAAATGTTGCATTCCATTTTTAAGACTTACAATTAAAATAAAGATAAAATAAAACTTTTTTTTGAAGGGGTGTGTATATATGCATGTGAAACTATGTGTTCAGTTCTGTACTTGATGAACAAAGGCTGTTCTGAATTTGGTTTGAAAATTTCTCCTAGTTCAGACTTGTCCAGGTGATAAGTCTTCTTTCTGTCCATTTTAAACACACTGATTGTAAACCTGTGTGCATAAATCTCTACCTTTGTAAAACAGAGACTTCACCTCTTACAGATCTTCTGATTTCATGGATATGTTCTATCTCTAGAGAAGTCTGATATTCAGTGTACCTTGGTGATTGTGGCTGTAAAAAATGGAGCAATTTATTGCATATTTGCTATTAAAAAGGAAATTTCTCTCAAGTAAAAGCATTTTTTTAAGCTTCCTATTGAATGAAAAAAATCATTATTAAGTAATGATTTGCAGACTTGCCAAGTATTGGGACTGATTGAGAAATGAATTTTAATATGTTGAAAACCAGTATGTACATTGAAGATGTTCAGGTATCATAGCAGAAGAACAGGGAGATGCTTGACTTTCAAAAAACTTCCTGTTTCATCTTAGACAAAAACACATGTTATGGTTGCTGTTCTTTTCTCATGTGATGCTTCTCAAGATGATAGGTCTTAAGCCTCTCAATGATTTTAAAGAAGAAGAGTAAAAACCCAAACAGCTCTTGCTCTGTGGTACTTTTAAAATTATGGTGGCTCATGACTAGGAGAACCATTCTAGTCTAGATACACGCTAGTCAGGTTTTTCTTGTGATGTCTTTAACCTAATTTATTTTTAAATCTCTATCAGGATAAGTGTTCATTCTTTTAGGCAAAATCTAGATCACAGTACTGAGAAAAATACTAGAATATAAATGAGCTAAGGTAACATTGCAACAAATGAAGATTTGTCACCTCTTTAGAATTAAAGACAGGCTTTCATATAAATGGAACATCACAAAATATAATTAATACAGATAAAAATGTATCTTCATAATTGTAGTCATATTTGTTTTTTATTAAATTCCTTAAATAAACATGAGACAACATTTAATTCCATATTAATAGGGTAATGTGGAATCAATTTCCTTTATTTTAAGGCGCTTATCATACCTTGAAATTAAAAAAAGAAAAAGAAGCTGGCTTTGGATAAGCCAAGGGTATATGAAAGACTTGTTGAAGTGCATAAATCTAGTGGATGAAAAATGCCCCTCAACTAAGATCTTTGCTTGTAGCTAGGAAACAGAAAAATCAATTTTTTCTTAAATGTTTTAGTCTAATTGAATAGCTGGCAAACAATTGATCCAGGAATGCCGTATTCAAGTACTTAAAATGTGGGATAACAAATTTCTGTGCAAAGCAAATGTACAAAAATTTAGTTCCCTGAAGTCATGCTAGTCTCTAAGGAAAAGACTTTTCATTAGTTCTCTTTAAAGAAAGGTATGTTTTCCATAGGAATGCAAAAAAGTTATGCTCATGTTCTACTTCTCACCCTCCACTGTGTCTTTGGCTGTTTCTCTCAGATTTTGTTACTATTTGGTTAAAAAGTAGTTTATTGGCTAGGCACTTGAGGAGGTTGTCCTTTTTTGCCTGTAATTGCTTCCCTGCAGTTGTTGCCTATGGATTTATTCTTCCAGAAGAAAATTATAGCCTCTGGATTTGCTTTCCAGTGAGAGAAAATGAACAGCCTGTCATCTGTGCTTTAGCAGCAAGTTCTGCTTTCTGCAGGTTCTGTGGTGCTAAAGTAACAAACATTCACTAGGATATTCTGCCAAGGGATCTGATACCTTCTTGTCTCTTGAGGTCACACAAATTCCCATTGTAAACATTATATTAAAAGAATACTCGCTGCAGGTCAGCGAGAGGGGAAAACAAAATATTTGCCCATTAGTTCCCTTCCCCTTCTGCCTCTCTGCCCACCTCCAAAATCAGGAAAAAATGTGGTGGTGGGTAAGGAATGCAAAATTAGTTGCATAACCCTCTTTTTCAGAGGGAAAGTACATTTGGGAATGTCTTAAGGAGCTGTAAATCAGTTACTGGCATCTGGCTAGTCAGCCATGCCATGTAGCAGCCATGTATGAATATGTAAAAAAAGTCCTTTCTAGTAGTCTCTGCTATATAACCGGTTTTAGTAAAAACTTTGCATTTCACTCCTAAACTATAGGCACAAGAGTTCTATTAAAACTAAAGTTATGATGATTATGCTGTGCCTCTGAACATACTATTTTTTTTCTTCTTGTTGAGAAGGGAAACACACTTTTTGCATGTAAATCATCTCAATCATCCTGGCTTTCCAGAAGGATAGATTAGGTGAGTTGGGTATGTATCTGGAGAGTAGGTTTTTAGTTGTGCTCTTGTTTAATTCCTTGATGTTCTTTACTGGGTTTATGTGACATAAGTGCAGTGTGATACTGTGTACCTGCTTGGATGCACAAACAGCATCAATCTCTCATAAGATGTTCTTTTCTTCTTTCCACCTCTTTGCTCAGAGTTGTCTGCTGCAGTAGCTCAGTTCTCTGCTCAGCAGCACATGTGTGAGGAATTTACTTCCTCTACTCTTTTATCAGAAGTCAAACAAACTAAGGAGAAAGGTCAGAGTTCTAAGCTGGCTTGTAGATGAAGAGGTAATTAGCTGTTCAGACTTTGCTGCTTGAACCGTTATCACCCAGTTCTGTAGTGGAACATACTGAATGGAAGTGTCCAATTAATCAAATCAAACCTCTAAGCCACAGCTGAGCCACACCAGCTTAGGTGATAACTGGGTCCAAACATAAATGCCTGAAGGCAAGAAGTGATTAGACATGTTAAATTGTATTTCTTTGTGGGTGTTTAATCTGTTTTGTTTCTTGATAGGGATACCTTCTTGGAGAAAGTTTGAAAACTTTATTTTACTTCCAGCACTTGAAGCACTTTATTTTACTTCCAGAACTATAAATATGGATAACAAGTTCTTTGTACGTTGGAGTGAACCAAAATAACTTATACAAACATTCTTTTGTATCAGATAAGAGTGTATAATTAAATTTGTATAATCAAGTTGGTTTGTGTTTTTTTTTAAACAAGACTACTAATTTCTAATCTGGCATGTTTCCTTTTGTTTTCAAAGATGATCCAGAAGGTGCCTTTGTTCCACCAGAATTTGATATCACCGGTAACACTTTTGAGGCAAGTTCATAAATTTATCTGTGAAATAGAGGGGAAGGGTAATAGTTTTAGTACCTCTGGCAATACCAAATGCTCAGCATTCCTAGTATATAATTTTAGAACTTCTAAAGATTGTGGGTAGTAAATGGTGCTGTTTAAATATGTTTTGTGAAAATGAAAAGTAAACTTTAAATGCCATATTAATTTTTGGCATAAACATTTGTTCACTAACTGTTAAAATGTGAGAATCTACTTTGGCTGAATAATGTGTTGCACTAAACCACAGCTGGCCCATATTATGTTCACTGGTACCCTTCACTGGTTACACTGGCTTGTTTGGGGACTAACCATGAACTTTTATGACTAAATATAAAATTTGTTTGCTATGCTCTTCAATGAAATAATTCAGGGAAGGGTAATCAGCAGTTTTATCTTTGATTTAATGAAGAAACAGATTACTATCTGTTGCTTTTCAATGCACAAATGCTCTACATTGTTAAATTAAATTAGATTTAAATTGTTTATACTAATTCATTAGCCTCCCAAGTCAACCATCTCATTGCATGCTACAGGAGCACTTGCTTGCTTAATATCCTTTTTCTTAATACACTATTTTTTCTGGCCTGTATTCTTAGATAATTCAAATGTTTTAATTAGCAATATATTTAATTCAAGGTATATTAAAAAATCCAGTTCTTTATAGTTTGATACAAATATCTTTTGCTTTTCATAATTATAGCCTTCATAGTCATGTTTATAGTTCTCTATGTTTCTTGATGGGGAGGAGGTGGGGAGGAGGACAAGTGAACCTTGGAAGTGTGAAATACCATATTTTAAATGAGAATAAGGCAGGAAGGGTGGTAGAATAGAATATAAAATAGTTCAGCCTTTGAAGGTTAAAGAGGCAAAAATTCAATTGTTACTATGCTTTATTAATGTATCTACACAGGTCAGCAGAGCTCTAGTGATTTTATACTCACTCTTCTCATCTCTGTGATGGTTTGTGGGGAGTCTTTCTTTGTCGACAAGGATTGTTATGAGGTGACCTGCATTGCCTGTAAACTTGGCCACTGCAGAAGCCTTTATATTCAGATGTGGTTGACCGAAACATGACTGGGTTTTGTTTATTTCTTTTTGTTGTCCTTCTGAAGCTGGACTTAAGATTTTACATAAATACGTTCTTCAGCCCTTAACAAGCTTCCAAGACTTGACACAGAAATGCTCACAAGATTTGCAGAATTATTTGCTCCTATGACCAACTGATTTCCCCCAACCCTTTTTCCTTGTCTAGAAGTTGCTGAACTTGTCTGCATAAAGTAAATAGAAACACTGACAGAGGTTCAAAGACCAAGGAGATGGAACAAGGTGAAATAGGAATTTGTGAAGACTGTGGTAATATTAAGTGACCTGAAATTTTAGTTCCATCTGATAGACAAAGCCATTGTATTCCTTTTGGATAAAATACATCTGTATACAGATTTGTTGTTTAACTCTTCTCTTTCAACAGCATGTTAAACCCCAGTGAATCCCAATATCAAGCACAACACACTCAATTAAACACTCAGTAAAAGCTGTTTGTGTTGGGAGTGGCTCTGAACATTGACCCTTTTACTCCTTTTGCAAAGGTCAGTGAAGATACATGAAAGTTGCACATTTGTGTGGAAAGAAGTTGACATGTTCTGCCTTGTCTCTTGTGATGTGGGCTGAGTGCACTGATTTCTGTATGTTGCTGCTATTTCGTCATCTGGCAGGTTGGGAAACCTTCCAAAGCAGGGAGAGCAGTGCTGTGACAGTGTCCTTTTGCCTCAGCTGTTTTTCACTGACCACCCTAGAGCAATACACAAGACTGAAAAGCAAGGGCTTTCCCCTGCATTAAGGTAGAAATGTTTTACTCAGGGATTTCTGTGCATTTGGTCAGACATCTATGGGATTCAGACTATTTGTGGAACTTTCAAAGCTTTTCCTCTTACCAGATGTAGAGTTTGGTTGAATTTTTAAGTGCTTTAGTACTAGACCAGCTTCTGCCAAGGTTTCCGTGATGATCTCCACTCATTTTTACTTTTGCAGTTTCCAAGACCTGGAGTGGGTTAATGCTTATGTACTTGTTTCAAGGTTTGTTACCTTTCCAAGTTGGCCATTTCCTTCTCAGTGTTAATACTTCAGGTTCTTCACTCTTCCAAATTGAGACTTTTGCCTATCCCCATACCACTATTGTAACCTTTGTAACTATTGTAATAGCAGAGTAGTAGTGCTTTATATTCAACTCTTGGCCTGCTGTGTTTTCTCGGTATTATGAAGTTCTTTGATTACAATAAGCTGACCTTTTTACAGGGATGTCAAGTCTCTTGTATTACTGCTTGCTCCTTCCTTGGTGGTGACTTGACTTGGTTTTTCTTTGTTGGAGTGTTTTTGCAGCTCCTTGGTCTGCTTTGTTTGGAGCAATGGCAAGTAATATTTGTATTGAAACTGTCTGATTTCAATATAAAGAGAAAAAATTCATTTTGGAACTACTAATTATGTTCAGGATGATCTTTGGTAACTGTTACTCCAGTTCAAAGCTCAGCTGATTTAAAGTAGTTATGTCAGCCAGAGGTTTTGCTTGATTTGAGTGCGACCTGTTTTGTGGATTCTGAAATGGATGCACACAATGAGGTTTGTATGGCTACTGGATGACTTTTCCTCTTTAAACTCTTTTTTTAAAAATCCTTCAATTAAAGCTACAGTTATTTCAACAAGAGATGTTTTGTTTCCTGCTTGGTGAATTACTGATCCAGACCTCTAATGGTATTTTGACTCCAGCCTAATTAGTTGCTAAACTTAGCTGGCACTCACAAGGGTAATAGACACAGGAAACAAATTGAAATGCATTACTGTCCTGGTGTCTGAAACACTATTAAGGATGTCAGTTTCTCGTTGGAATTTCAGATAGCAAGAGATCTAAAGCTTTGTCCAAATGACAATGCACAAGACTGAAAAGCAATTGATTTCATGTGGTTGGTTTTAGATTTGTGCCTTCTTTCTTGACCTGCTCTCCGTTTGTTAAGGAAGAATAATAGCACCAGCTTCAGTTACTCTTGAGAGTTGCAAGGTGAAGATTAACCCTTCAGTTTCTGTGTCAGGTGTAAAGTAGACGTGTTAGAGACAAACACACTTAAGAAGGAATTAGCTGTGAAAGGGGCTTGTGGCACCGAAAGAGAAATGCAGCTGAACTTTCCATGGTGACTTCTGTGCTGCCACAGTTCCATCCTTTGGGCTTGGAGGAAGGATTGGAGTTTCTGAGGGTCTTAAGAGACCTTGGAGTCACTGTATTGCTAAGTGGTTGGAGTGGCATTGAGTAGGCCAGTTCTGGTACGTTCTCCTCTTCTAGGAGTTTGCATGGTTGCAGTACAATGGCAGAAAGGCAGCCAAGCACGTAGTGCTGGGCTCTAGGACAGCACTGAGCTAAAACACAGAATCTCTTGCCTATCTGTTCATGTTAATTTTTTTCCTCTACCTGTGCTGTCTCCTTAAGGACTTCCATTACAATTGTGCTCTAGTAAATGTACTGTAAAAAATTGGTGCTGAAAAGAGAGAGAATAGGAGCTACATTTTAGAGTTATGATCCATACTGTTACTGCCAAGAAAAGGTGAATTTCTATACAGGACAATTATTATCATTTGCACTTCTTTTCTTAATGCAGATGCAGGCATGTGATATAACTGTGCTCAGTAAGTTTTCAGATGACTGAAGCTGTCACTTGCCTGCATTGATGGAAAGTTCTTAGTTTCTGCTTTTCCTCTAAGCTGGAAGTTGTCCCTGAATTTGCTATCACAAGTATTGGCCATGTCTTCCTCCTCTCTGAATCTTGAGCTAGAAGTCAGAGACATCTGGACTATAAAGATTGGCAGCTAATTTTATAGTTTTTTTACTCATCACACTGTAGAGAACAGCAAAGAATGTGAATTTTTCTATTCTTGAAGAGACTGAGATGCAAAAATATGTATTTGAAGCTTCTTTTAAAATTTGCCCTGATTTTGCCTTCTAAGTAGGAAGAACTTTAGCCTTTTTCTTGATGGAGATGGTTCATATTTCATTTTCTTATGCTAAGAAGTACAGTGTAAGACTTGTGAAATTTGACCAATGGGAGGCTCAACACGAATAGTTAAATATTGTTGAGTCTTTTAATAGCCTTACTTCTGTCATTACAATACAAGATTGCCTCAGGTTAAAAACATTAGCTGTCTCAAACCAGTTTCAAATAGCTATTTGTCTGCATCACAAAACTGCCATTGAGTCTCACACAGAGGTTCATTGATGTAGAACACCACATTTCTAAGATATGAGCTTTCAGTGAGATGAAGGACCAATGTCCACCATGTGTGAACTTGCATTTATAATCTTTTAATAATGTGGCTATTCAGTTTTGCTTGTTCTAGTGAACCTCTGTAATAGAAATCAGTGAATTTTCACCCTTGTCTATGTTTTTTTATCTAAAAGAGATTGGACAATACTTCTGTTAATGACTTATTTCATTATTTAGAGGTGATAAGATGCAATAATTCAGAAGCCTCAGTATGCGGCAGGATTAAAACCTTCAGAAATTAAAAGAACTGAAAGGGTGATACAGAGTTAAATACTACCTTGAAAAGATGGAGGAAATATGGGTTGGTGAAGGGGAAGAAAGTGAAGTTTGCACTGCTTCTTTTTCTCATCTAGAACTTGTTCTTGCTTTTGTGTATCAGGACAAGAATGAGGTGTGCTGATCTCTCACCTGTGAGAGAATCACATCTGGAAAAGGCTGAATGCTGTCCCTATCTTTGTTAGAATGTCATGGCTCTCGACTTGCAGTTCTCAATGGGCTGTTATTCATTTATATTATATAAAAAAGTCCAAGTATTTCAGCAACTTAAAAATATACAAATGTATATGAAATGGTAGAACTGCTGCAAATACAAAAGATACAAAATAAAATGTTATTGCATTGTTTTTGAATACTAAATTATTGAAATTCATATAGCCTCTTCCTATGAAATGTGACAAGGCAGTTGGAGTGATAAATGTAATATAAGTACAAATATTTTGTGTGCATATAAATGCATGGATTGAAGTGTCAAATGAAACGTGTTCTGCAGAATAGATAAAGAAAGGTTCAGAGTGGGTGTGTGTGTGTGTGTATATATATATATATACATATGTCAGGCCTACTGAAGAAAACTGAGCAGACAGTTTCACGCTGCAGTATTTCTCAATAGCTGATCATTACTAACCTGGTGCTCATGTCTCAGCTGTTGGTCCTTCTCTAAATGTAAAAGCCTTCATCTTTGTCCCAAAACCAAACAAGAGACAGTATAAAGAAAGTCTTATCTTTGTGACTTTGCTAGTCTTTTAAAGCAGCAGCTTTGAATACTGTGAGATTATCTCTATTGTTCTATTCTTTCTTTAGGTCTCAGTGCAGGATGAAAAACGAAAACTTTTATACATTCTCCTAGAGGGGTTTTTGGTTTTGTGTTTATCTGACTGGGGAAGCAAGTCTTTTGAACCACCTAGTGCCTTTTTTCTTCAGTTCTGTTTCCCTTAGTTTCATGTAGCTTCCCCTTGAGACTAATTCTGTCTAACAGCAGCAAGGCTTGTCATCAGCAAATGGTAACTTATCCCCTCCTGTAGTCTAAACCATTCGATCTTCTGAGCATTATTTAAAGCTGTCTTTTCCTTCAGTGACAAAAATAAATTACTTTCATTTGGTTACCTCTGCCTCTGCTGTGCTATAGAAGAGAAAATGGAATCTTCCTGTTCTTGCTTTTACATCACTATCCCAGTTGAGGTTCCTTTCAGGAACTTAGGACTGAGCAAACACCCTTTAGTTGCTTTACACAAAGTTAACAAAAGGAAGAATTAGGCCAATGGAATTTTTTTACATCAGTCTTTTTTTTTTTTTCTTTTAATGCCTAGGCTATCTTAAAGTTTATAATTTGGTTATCTCAAAAATCTATAACCTGTTGCTTAGTCCTGAAGTTTGGCTTGCAAAGTTGTCATATTGGTCTTTGCTAGCAAACATTTTGAGCATATTGCCAGTATTTCTACAGTTTTGCCCCTAAATCTGAAACAGCTTTTCAGAGTGATTTATTTTTATTGGAAATAGTCTGCCTCCTACGCAGAAAAATGTCATTAGAAGAAAAATGACTGCACAGGTAACTGGTCAGTGAAAACATAGAATTTTAGGTTTCTTCCTTATTTGGCTAAAAGATTCCTATAAGAAAGCATTATCAAAGTTAAGATATATAATTTTTTCCCTAAGATTTCTGAAGATTATGCCCTGATGTACAAAATAATGTTTTAATTATCTTATTTAAGAATTTTTGTTTGGAAAAGATCAGGAGTGAAGAGAGAACTTAATGTTCTATCTTAAAACAGGTGGGTTTTGTAGTTGAAATTTATTTTTTTTGAAGCCTGAAGGGTTGTATTGGATAAATTTGTGGATAGTCTCCATCATGTGCAAAAAAACATGGAAAAGAGAAGAGATGTTTTTCTCCTGTTACACATGCACAGAGTCATAATCTCTTTGTATACACATACTCCAGGATTCTTGAACTTTTCAACCCTTTCACCAAGTTTAAAAATAAAACAAACAAAAACAGGAAAAAGCCAAACCCATCAAAATCACAAGCCAACAAACAAAAAAGGCAAAAAAGTCCCACAAAACCACCAAAAACCCCAGGCAAACTTCTCCTTTCTCTCAACTGTAATAGTACTTCTATGCTTCAGTAGAGATGGAGCAAGGTTTACTTCTGCAGAAAATATTACCCTGTTAAACAACCAAACTAAAAACATAACCAATCTGAAATTGGCCCCCAACCCTCCACCACCAAATCTTTACATTCCTGTAATATACAATAAGAGCTACCTACCTTGGGTGTTTCTGTCACCTCCAGCTGTTCTATGAAAATTGGTGGCTTGAATGTTGTCATAAGAAGATATTATGCTGAGAGGTAAATACAGAAGTGTCTGACCAGCTTTTTACATTTTGCAGTTCATCTTATATATGATCTTGATAGGAAAAAAAATATAAATCTACATAGATTATTTTGTTAAGGAAGAGTTAACTGGTTATTGTACAGCAATGAATATTTTACGTGTCAGAGTCTGGATGTCATTGATTCACGTCATGATAAAAGAACTGGGATGCTATTCTAGTGTATTGGCCCATAGTGCTTTTATCTGGAAGTGCTGCAATTCAGTTTTTATCCAAAATGTGTAATAAGTATCCCTCAATACAGAATGGTGTGAATGCATTACTCAGAGTGACAGACTTTACCAGTAGGCACCACTTAGGTTTAAGATTAAAAGAATGTAGTTTTTTTAAAATAACAGACGTCAGTACTGTGACTAACATTGTTTTTGCCATAAAATGAAAAAAAACCCTACACAACTGAAAGAAGACAGAGCCAGACCATTCAGTATGCATATAACTGTTTCTCAGGCTTCCTTGTTTCTATGCCTACAGGGAATACGTTGTGTTACCTTAATTAAGTGATAAACGAATTACCTATGGCCAGTAACTTAAAAGTAAGGAGGTTAATGGCCGATAAATCATAAGGAGAGCTGTGACACATGAAACTCTATTTCAAAGGGAGTTTTTAAAAATACTCTTGTTCAAGAAGCTTTAAAGATAAATGTGAGTAACTTGTGCTATCTAAACCTCTGAGGTCTTTTTTCTTTGCAGTATCCATCCTTACCTGTCATAGTTATACTTATTCAGTCGTGCAGGAGAGGAGTCAATTGGTGTGCTACTCATCCGTGTTGGGGTGCCTGATCTTCGGGATTAAGGCAGCCTAGAAGTGGGATGGAAGTGTAAGAAACCTGTTCTTAATTTGTGTCTTCACTCTGCAAATACATGACTCATTTCCTGCATATAGCATGGTTTAAATCTGCTCAAGATTCTGGGCATGTTCATCTTCGTGTGACTTTCAAGAGGGAAATGAATCTTTATCGAGGTAACAGTCAGTGGCTTAAGATACAAGAGTCTTTAGTACAGTAGTTAAGGTAACTACAGCTTTTTGAAACTGTATTGAGGTCCATTTGCAAAATTTGAACTTTTTTCCCTTCATTTCTGGGTGTAGCTTTGAATTGACAGTATTTTGTGATTACTACGATAGGTGCTGGTAAATTACTCTATGGACAAAAATCAACAGAGCCATATGAAAGCCAAAATCCTTTGCTGTTAAGATAATGTTTGCAGGTAGCACAGAGACATGGAATGTATCTTGTGATTTATTTTTTGAAAAACAGTCTGTATCTCTTGTCAAAGAAGATCTGAAAAGAAACCCCTGAGGTTAGTTTAAAAGTATGAAAAAAAAAATCTTACAAAAGAATGAAAACCTCATATTTTTCAAATCTCTCAAAACACAGAAATACTACCCACAGTCTCCGATGTTTGCAAATGAATAAGATACAAAAGACTTTTTCAAAGAAAACCATAGCAAAAAATATATCATGTTTTGGAACATGTTTTAATCTTGCAGGACCTTCAGTAAGTTCATACATTACAACTCTTCTTTATGGAGACTATCAAAAATTTGGCTCAATTGATATGTCAGAATAGACTAGTGACCAACCTGACAAAATTAGCAGTAACATAAATTTCCAGGACCAGATGGTGAAACAGCATTCATAAAAGAAACAATTACTTCAAGTAGTACTCTTCAGCATGGAAGACAATTCCCTGAGGAAGAAGCTCTGCTAGAAATCTGTGTGTTTCTAGCTGAGGTGTGCTGTGGGAGCAGCCATGGCATGTCAGCTCTCAGAAATGAAGAAGTAGGTGGCAACAATGAGATGTACATGGGTGGATTCAAACAAAATACTGCCTTTTTATGCTGTAAAATGTGGAAATTTTTGCTGCAAAACATAGATGCAAAAAGGTTGCATGTGGATAAAACTTAGACAAACTCATGGAAATAAAACAGTTGGCAGAAACTGTTACAGACAAGAAGCATACAACTATAAAACCAAGATTAGGTTGATGTCCTCGGTAGAGTTTCTCAGTTCAACTGGGTGATAAAAATAGAGGTCACCAGAAACCAAAACCAGTAAAATGTAGGGACTAGGTAAAAAAGCCTTGCTTGTGTCTTGTGATATAAACTGCTGACCTGACATTTGCCTAACAGTGTATACAAACTTGAAAGTTTTCACTTACTTATGTTAGGATAGTTAAAAGACAATTTGAGAGTTAAAATACCTGCAAACTTTGCCCATGAGAAAATCTGACCTGTAGATGCATTTAGGGCCCCATTCTTTTTAGAAGTCTTTTGGGGAACAAGTTTTTTCAAGCAAAGTTAACTGTAGTTAGAAGGAATAAACTGCACATTCCAGCATTTGTTAACCACTTCAAGCTAGACTGTGTGTTTTGTGAATAGTCTGCAGTGGCTGAGCACTTCTAGCATGCTCTGCAGACTCATTATCAAAGCATCCAGAGTGCCAAATGAACAAAAAGCTAGTATTTAATACAGCACCTTCCAGTAACTGCAATTATGCAGAAAGGCACTTAGTCCATTTGTAAGAAGGAAAGTATTGGAAATAATTGAACTATCTCTTTTGTTTTCTCACTGAGGAATATTACTTTCTTTCTTTTGCATAAAAATAGTGCTTTTTAGAGTGATTACATAGAAAAATGACAGGTAAATATTAAATGTTTTCTCCCAGTAGTAATTTTCTCAGGCATTACCTTGAATTTCTTTATAAAAATTTGAGGTTTAAAATCACACTGAAGCTTTCATTTATGGAACTTTTAAATGCTTTGAATTGTGAAAGGATGGAGGTATCTATATCTGTGCAATCTCAATTCAAAAAAGATAAATACACAAAGTAAAATAAGGGTCAGATAAGAATGTCAAAACTGGGAATTGTTTTACACAATTTCTGTAACTTGTCATTTAGTCATAAATATTTTTCAGGAAGTATTAGTTGTATTATGGTCTGTCTTTTTCAGTTCTTCAGAAGACCTACAATTCTGAACTCAGTGAAATCTCAATACAAAATATAAATGGCCATTATTCATAATTGCTACATGCTTGTGCAGTCACTGTTCAAAAGCTCTTTTGTCAGCTTTTTCCTGTAGCATTTGTAGCATTTTATGAGTTCCTGGAGAAGTTCAGCTCTTTAGCCCTGTCAAGAGTAATACAACAACGCCTCTGTCACCCTCTCTGTGTAGACTTGGAGCTTGAACTTCCTCTCCCAATCTTGTGATTGACAGATTTTAAAACTAGAGCAGATCATTACTCTGATTTCACTTCCTGTAGTGTTAAATGATAATAAAATGGCATGCAGCAAGGCAAGTAACTTCTGATTAAAACTTGCAGAAGCTTTTTGGAATGTATTTAAATCATGATATAAAATTATAACATGATGGCAGAAGCTTTCCTCTCCTTTGGTAAGTGCTTCCAATACTTCGCCTACTCATTTGAAAAGAAGTATCTTCACCTTTTAAATTACCCTTTTGTGGGTTTTTTTGGTCTTGTTACACGTTTGTGTCTTGGAAACCACAATAGTATTAATAGTTATTTTGATTTGAAACTACTTCTATGATTATGGCCTTCACATCTTTCTCTGAAATACATGAGTTCCCTTGTTTCAGCATGTTGCTGAAAGAATAACTTTTATTACCTCAAATCATACTTATTACATTCTTCAAACATATTTTTCTATATTTTTTAGGGTTTCTATTGTGATTCTTAAAGGGCATGTTATTTCCATGACGGTCGTCCCAGTAATGCCCACCATAATGGTTTACCTACAATTCTTGTTATATTTGCTAGCTTTGGGCTAGGAGAATATGTTCTCTCTAGGACCAAACCTGGAGAGCTGATTTCCTAATGGGACTTGCTCCCTTTCTTCCCATCCTTTTTGAAACTGGCTGTTTCAAACTGTGGTGCAGTCTTGTTGGCATGGTCTATATATTTTTGTAACAAGTGACATTTTGTCTAACTCATGAGCCTCCTTAGGAATTTTGAAGAGATTGCTTTGGGTTTGTCTGGCTTTTCTTTTGGATCTCTCTGGAAGTGCATGCTATTTATCAGCTATTAAGTTATTACCCTGTAATGCAAAATGCTTATAATTCAAAAAGCTTTTCTCCTTATCTACATTTAAAAGAAGGGTGTGCGAGGGGAGGTTGAGGGGGGGAGTGTTTTGTTGGGTTTTTGGTTTTGTTTCTTTTTGTGGTGGTGGTTTTGTTTGGTTGGGGTTTTTTCGGAAATTAATGAAAAGAGCCCTCTTAATTATTTAATAAAATTCCTAATGGCCCCTTCAGTCCCAATTCTAGCTGGCCAGAAGAAAAAATTTTTGCCACCCTCTTTTATTTACTCTCCATGGAGCAGACTGAAAAGTCTTTAGCTGGCTTGTGAGATTTTTCTTATTGACAGCAGTCAATTCTAGTAAGCATTAGGTATTTTATACTTGAGAATTTACTGTATTTATTGCATATACCCACCTTGCTCTTATTTCTTAAGAACTGAAATTGTCTTCCTAATCCCAGCTGTGCAGTCCAGGAGAAGCATTTTGATGCATTAACTTGGGGAACGCCCCACCTAGTGGAAGATCGTAAACTCATTTTCTCATTGCTTTAGTTTGGACAGAGTTAAGATTATGTTGGATTAGCTCAAATATTACCAATGTTTACTGCCAGCTAGGGAACTTGGTTATATAGCTGGATTTTCTTTCCTCTTTTTCTTGTGTGGTGACACTGGTGGTGTTTGAGGAGCTGGGAGAGGGGAAAGATAAAAAGGGGATTTACATGAAAAAAAAGTTTCAAGTTGAAAAAGGTGGCCCTATAAATGTTTTAACACAGAAATTAGTTAAAAGTGATGGTGCTTAAAATGGCCATATGCAAAACTAGTTTTTCTGCATGTCAGAGGAGAGGAAGTACCTTAACAAAGCAACTTTTTGTGTGTTGGGAAAAAAGATCTCCAGTCTGAGACTAGCCTTCCTCTTGTATAAGAAAAGACAGTGAATTTCATTAAAACAGGACAGTAAAATGGAGTTGAAGCCTGTCTGCTTGCATCTCAGACACTTGTGTTTTATAGACAGATTAGGTCATATGAATTATACCCCACTGTGAGCAGAAATTATTAATTGGAATAAGTGGGATGAGGTGGTGTGTTGCTCTGCCCCTCTTGTTCCTATGTCCCATGAAGCCTTGTGTGGATGAAGAAAATTTGTCAAAAGCAAATGCGTTTGTTCCCTTAAAGCTCCTTATCTTTCTGTCCCACTTTTGGAGCTGGTATTCAAGTTGTATATATGAAATTCTATTCAAATAGACTTTTTTGTTCTCCTATATTATAAAAAAATAGTGAATTCTTATACATTTTTTAGTGAAAGAAATTATTCTGTTCAGAAGTTATTCTGTTCAGAAGTACCTTCTGACGTAAGATGTGTCCCCACACTACATGGCATTATTTCTTCTGGTATTCTAACTTGGCTTGGTCTGTGTAGCATTAGTCCATAACTTGTGCAGTGTGGTTTTTAACTTCAGCTCTTAGGGAAGTAATTTGTTTCTATAATAGTAATTTTGTGGAAGAGAGGTGATGTCACTTGTTACAGATCCTATCAAATATGTGGAATAACTTACTAATATCAATATATTAAACTGTCCAGTGCAATACTACATTTATACAAAAGTCTCTTAAAATAGAGCTGTAATATATTGTTAAAATTGTCCTTGTTTAGTTGGGGTTTTTTTTAACCTTTGTGTTCATTTTTCTGTTATGTTGTCCACTAAGAAATGGAAAATTACATAACTTATTGAAAAACAATGTTTAGTATCAAAATCAAGGAATAAGTTCTACACTGTACAGTTCTTCACTGTTCAAAAGCTTGTGAAACAGTCTACAGAAAAAAAAACCTTAAAGCCGTCGTAAGTTCCTATTCTGGAAGGGATTTTGGTTAAATTTCAAGTGAAATATACTGAAGTTTATAAATGTAGATTTTTGTTAATCTGTTTTTTCTCAGTTACAGTTACCTTTTCAGGCCTTCATTCTTGGGCAGGCTTAGAGTATTGCTACTTTTACCTAGTTAATTTTATAGCAAGTTAACTTTTGTGGACTGTAAACCATCAAGCTTTAAGCATTTACTTACAGGAATTGTAGTTCTTTGTCACTAGTTCCATTAGTCAAGGTGGAGTGCAGTTTCTGCAGCTGAAATAAGTATGGCAAAGGTTTTCAGAAAAAAAAGAAAACCTTTTATCTATCACCTTGTTAGTGGACTATGTGCTCAGGCTTCATAGTTTTATATCCTTTTGCCAATGTGGTCTGTTTCATATTACAAAATAAAAAAACCCATTCTGGTCTCTCAAGGGTCTGGTTCAGTGGGGCTGCTGCTGCTGAGTGGGTTATGGTAGTTAATGTGGCACAGGGAGAGGGGCTGGGGGAAAAGTAACCCTTACTTTTGGATCAGATGAACAGCCTTCATTCCTCTGCTAAATTAAAATAAAAATCATAACACTTCCTGTCTTAGTTCCTCTGAGGTTCTCAAAACTCTTCGGTTACCTCTTCTGCCTAATGAAGAAGTTGTATAACAATGAAGAACCTGATACTGAAATTATTGCTTTGGAAAAAAAATATTTGGAAAAATCTTTTCTATCTATATCAGATGGCATGTGGTCTGCTTTTCTGACACTTGTGCTAATCTTGATGTGTCCCAAATATAAATCAAGGCTTCAGAGACAGCAGTCAGTACTGGTTTATGTGTTCTTGGTTTGGAGATGGCATGGAGGGGAGAGGGAAGAGAGGCATTGTCTGATCTCACACACCCAGCTCTTTCTGATAGGCGGTGTTACAATTCCCTTCATGGAGGTGTCCTGCCTCTCTAGAAAGTAGATCTACAAGCTTACTGTGTAAAAAGTACAATTCATACAATTTAAAGAAAAAAAACCACACCTTAATGAAAAAGTTAAGGGTGGGCAGAGGAAGGAAATTATATTTGACCTTTGAATCAGTCTTCTTTCTAAGATGAAAGATGGTAAAGTGTGTAGTAAATGCATTAAAACCAATTTAAATGTACAAGTGTAGTCATTATTTTATTTATGTATGTATCTGTAAACCCCAGAGGGCAGTGTTCAGTACATTTGAATTCCTGGCTATGGTGTATCACCATTGAAATGTTTATCCAAACTTGCACTTATATTTGCTTATAAATTTTACTGAACTGTTCTGGGAAATGAACATAAAATACCAACCATCATGGATAAAATACTTAAGCAGATCTGAAAAGGGTTTTTTAAATTTTTTTTCCTTTTTGTTTTTTTTTCCCCAAGAAGCAAGATACTTCTATAATTAGGAGGTAGCTGTGTTGTGTGAGAAATCTACTGCATTAGCAATAGAATTTAAAAAGTTGCTCGTTCACCTAACCCTAACCCAACATGAGTTTGTGGACTTTAAGGCAAGCAGAGGTGGAAAACATAGAGTATTTTTTAGAATTCTTTCATAAGTGTCTTCAGTGAAAAGTGGTATTATGCTGTATTTTTTTCTGCTTCTTTTCTTTATGCTTGATAGCACTCATAAAATATTGCTATATATAAAAGGGTTTTTTTCAGATTAATATTTTGTTTCCCTGCTAAGTGGAATGTCACTTCAAATTCCCAACTTAAACAATCCTTAGATAAACACAGGATTCTCAGTTTTACATTTAATTGTAGCCTAGTGTAATACTTGTAATGTTGGTTATTGACAAGGGAAAAAAAGCTCTACTTGGTCCTCACAAGATTTCTTTGTTGTTTGCAGCAAGTAGATCCTCCAAAGCAGGTCTGAAGTTGGTTTTGTTCATCATGTTTAAATTAAACCACCCTTCCAGTAAACGGTTACCTTAAAATTGAAAATGGTGTAAGCTTTTGTGGTCTTGAAGCTTTGGTGGCAGGAGGGAGAGAATTGGTAACACACTTAATATCTTTTTTAAAACTTCATGCAGGCGCATGTCTATTCTTTGGGTGCAACACTGAAAGCAGCAATAGAATATGTTGTAGAACCCGATACAGAATCAGAATTTGGACAAGATCTGCACACACTCCTGGAACAAATGCAAGAAGAGAATCCTGAAAATAGGCCAGATATTGAGGTAAAACAGCCCTACATCAATTATTGTTTTAAAAAAAGTGATACTAATATTTCTGTATGTATGCTCATTAATCTCTGTCTCATTAATCTCTGTAATTATCAAGATGGTCTTGATAAGCAGTATGCTCAAGTTTTGCAAGAAAGCTGAGGTCTTCACCAAGGTCTTCTTCCTTTTTCCCCACTCAAATGGATATACAACCTAAAAAGTAGATGTAGATGTTAGACAGTCCTTGGATTTTTAAGAAGGTTGGGTGAAAACACTGATGGATCTAAATTTTCTCATTAATTGTTTTCTTCCCATTTAATATTTGGTTTGCAGAGATAGAGTGGCATTAGAAATAAAAGCACAGGAATATGCTGTGAAATTTGTGTGATAATTGGATTACATTCGAGAAGGGGATGTAGGGACCCTGCCCCAGGAAATGTCTGTTCCTTGGCATGTTCAAAGCATTACTACTAACTGCTTTTTCTGTAAATACATAAAAGCTTAGATATCATTATTGGATTTTGGATTTTATTCCATTTTGCCTCTTATTTTACCTTTAACTGTTAGAAAGAATTTGAAACTATATAAGATTTTTCAAGCTGATGTTTTCAAACAATTTACATTCTAAATATTGGTTACCTGATAGAGTTATTTGGCATTAATGTGCAAAAGTTAAAATTCAATATTTTTTCAGACTGTGAGAGACTGAGAAAATAATAGCTGTGCAATGTGACTTTGCTTGAGTACAGTTCTTCTACTTCAGAATAGTGCTATCTACTTTTCTTTGGTGGGGAGAGGGGTGCTATTTTCCTGAGCTGATAGTGTAGATTGTAAATGGTATAGCACCTATGGTCAATACTTTGCACAGAGATGCTGCAACAGAAGAATTAACAGACTCACTTTTATAAAGTACAAAACATTGCCTCCCTAACTGAGGACTGCCCAGGCAGGGGACCATACCTAATATGAAGCCTGCTTGGTCAGCTGCTCTGTTTCTGTTCATTCACTGTTGTGCATAGCACTCTCTCATCTCCAAGTGGCCTGTAGAGCCTGAGAGCTGCTGCAGACTATTTAAATCATCCCCAAAATAATTTGTCTTGGGTAATATATGAGGGTCACTTTGAATATGATCTTTCTGTTCCTTTTCCACTGGACACTTTCTTGGGTGAACAGAGTAGTGGGAGCTATTTGGAAGGAAAATCCCTAGACTTTTCTAGGCATTATGCTGGACTTCAGCACAGTTGGATACCTGTCTTTCTTTTTCCTGTCCTTAATCAACTCCTATGTGAACCAACAGGGCCAATTTCTTCCTTCTATGCACAACAGCAGAGGAGCAGTTGAGTGGGTTAATGGGGAACTGAGAGCATCTCCTAAGAGTTGCATGAGGCCTTATCAGTGTTTATCTAGGAATAGTTACTGAGGAAAGGGTAGGATATATTTGGAAAGGCAGCTCTCGTCTACATCCTGCCAAAAGGGACAGGTTTTTAAATGTGTGAATATCTATAGTTAATTATGTGTGAGACCAATGGTAATGCCATCAAATGTTGCTCAGGCTGCAGATTAGAGATACGAAGTACTGTTACTTCTTATGAGCTGATAATGATTGCTTTCTCTAACTGGGAATGTTGCTTTTTAGATCTTTGTATTTTGCAGTTTTTAAAAGATTCAGGGTTTAATTTTAATGTAACTTCAGTAATAAAAGCATTCATCAGCCTGCCTATGTTACTGAATTCAAGCGAAGCATTGGCTGTTTAAAAAAGTAATCAACACTCTAGCTTTTTGCATTTTCACTATGTAACTCATAAAGGATAATATTTAAGATAATTTTTATCAGTTGTTCTTGACTTTCTAACTGTAGGCTAAAACTTGAATTGTATTAAATGACTTCATAATAGCCCATGGTAAAAACAAGAAATTAATTCAACCACATAATAGAAACACGCAGTATAAAGAATTGGAGAAGAAAGACCTCCAATGTAACATCATATAAATTCAAATGTACTGTGGGAGTTAACATCCTTCATGTTAGTCAAAATTTACAAATCTATTCTTTATTAAACAAGTATTTAACATTAATTTTCTCTAGAGCATTTTGTCATTATGTGAAGAAAAAATGAAGATTGCCTCATCAAGTAATATTTGTCGAAGCTTGTCTGCTGTTGGAAGAAGAGTCCTTTCAATTGAATCATTTGGTGCTTCTCAAGGTAACCTTAAAATTTATTTAGTCTAAAACTTTAGATTGCCTGACATATCTAAAGATTTTTCAAAGACTGTGTTTGTATTATCTCCCGTTGTAAGTTCCTCTCCTAGATTAGAACAAATCATTCTTAAATATTTGTAGATTCGTGATGGCTAAAAAGGGACATGCAACTCTTAATTAACATAATATATTTAAAGTGTCCCTTATGATTCAAAGTGATTTGTTCAGAAATTGAGAATTTGTGTAACGTATTAAAGATAAGTAACAGCAAAGGCAGAAAAAGCAATATAAAGATTTACAAGGAGAGATTGGAAGATTTAAATGCAGATTTAATATAAGCATCTGTTTTTGTGTCTAGATGTCTGTGATAACATGTGGAAGGGAAGAATGTGTCAGAGAAGTTTGGGATCTAAATTATATTCAAATGAGAAAAACAGCATTGCTGGTGATTCGTCCGCAGTGGAAGAGGTGACAACTGCCTGTCACAACAACTCTTCTGTAGTTACCATGGTGACTGGCAGAGAAAGTGGTTTGAAGGAGATGCAAATTGATCTGCATAATGAGAAAACTCAACACTCTCAACTTGCAACTCAAACTGAAAAGAGCAAAGAAGAGGACAAACCCACAGTGTATACTGACAGCTTTGCTAGTGATGCTTTGGATATAAAATCATGTGTTATTGACCTGGAGAGAGATGGCCTTTTTAAGAAAGGTTCTTTGAGAAAAATGAAAACCTTTCCAAAGCTACCACTCGAACTTGCAGATACAAATAACTTCTTTACTTCTGTAACCAACAGTGGACCACTAGATAGGAAAAATCACTTCATAACACAGGAGTCGCTACCTCTAGACAATAATAATGAGGTTGCTTTTTCAAAGAGAAATCTCAATTCATTTGCTGTCAGTAGTCCACCAGAAAGAGAATCTAAGAATCACCAAGTTGATGATTGTCATTTAGAAGCACCATGTGTATGCACCCAAGTGTCTGGCTTGAATCTAGAAGAACATATGATACTTATCAATGATAAAAAGATAGGTTTTTCTTCATCTGATCACAGAGACTCTTCAGGTGCTATCTCTGAAGTGCTAAAACCAGCTGATATGCTAAAAGGCCCAAATAAGTCAATTGCTGAAGGAAAAATGCTAGACAATTACATGGTGTTGGAAGACTGTTCTGAAACTTTTCAAGGGTCAAATGAAAATTATGTACCATATTTTAACAAGATGGATTCGGTGTTAACAACAAAACCCAGTGGGAACAGACATGGATCAAACCTAATTAGGCCACCAGAATTAAGCAACGGTGTGATGAGTGCAAACAATAATGAAGATAATCTTTGTGAAGGCAAAGGTTCAGAAATCAAAAGTAATGAGCAGGTAGTAAAAATAAAGTCTTCATTATATAGTTGCTGTAGTCACTTATGTGGAGATGAGATGACTTAAATCCTGTGTGATTTCTTCCCCCCTTGTCCCCTTTAGCATTCCAGAAAATGGAATTTTGCTAGTCTGCACACTTTGGGAGTTAATATTGGAAACATGGTGATCCTCTTTTCCTCTTAAATTAAAAAGTAAAGTGCTACAATGAAATTTATGCTGTTGCAAAGTCAACTTCCATATTAATTTTTTACTTATTTTACAAATGGAGTCTACTCGCTAGTGTGCTAGAGCAGCATTCCTTAATAGCTGATTACATTTGTAAGAGAACATGACCAAAGCATACATGCCTTTTTAACTCTTTGTGTTACTGTCAATGCATAAATTTCACTACCTTGCAGTGAGCTTCCCAGGTGCTCATGAAAATTGCAGAATTCCTGACTATAAACCTGACCTCATTGAAATCAATGGCAATATCACATCAGCTTCAGGAGGATAGAGTCCACATTTTTTTTAATCTTACATGTACATTTAAGTTTTTTGGAAATTGTACCTATGCTATGTTCGTTCTGTGTTCTTAAATTGCTGTCTCTGTTTGTTATGTATGTTTCACTATAGAGTTTAAATATGTGCTCAATATGATGGATATGTTGTCTCATGCTTTAAGTCTTTATAAATAGCCAAATAAGAGAGGGAGACTCTACCAGAATTTGTTGATAGGTAATTGCAATATGGTCTCTTCTCTGCTCAAATTGCATATCTCAGGGTGGACAAGTTTGGTCTCTGACTAGATGGTTTTCTCTTGTGCCACACTCAGAGGTGTAAACAATCCCTGTGGTAGGAGAGCTGCTGTCTAAAACTGCAGGGTTGTTTATCCTTCTCCAGCTTTGTTATGGCAGGACAAAAATGAGCAGCACAAACTTCACACATTTTGTTTCCAGACATTATCCTTGGGTGAAGATGTCGGGTTTTTTCCTTGCTTGTCTGCTGGTAATTTCAGCCTTGTTCTCCTTGCCTACCAGCCCATCTTCCAACCATCCCATACAGTGGCACTTTGGGTTACACTCAGTCTCTGTCCGTCCCTCTTTTCACCTAGCCCCAACACCTTTGCTGGAGCACTAACCTAGAATTATCAACTTTGGTTCATCAAAGCTCAAAAGCTAGAGCAAATGGAAGAATCTGTCCCTTTTTCCCTTTGCTGTGTCTTCTCCCTTGACAGGTGTGCTTATTAAATTCATAGTTCAGGAGGATAGTACGTGTGGCCAAGTACCACGTGGCATGGTTTTGCCTTCCAAGGGGCTTTTTCTTTGTATGCATATTGAATCCTTTATTTAGTTTATAAACCCCATAAGTGCATTCTTCGGACTCTGAGAAATAATCCATTTATTATACATGCATCCTTTTCTTTTTTCTATTTCTGCCATCACTTATGAACACAAGTTGAATGCAGTGATAGGGGTTCTTTTTTAAGGAGAAAAACAAAGTTTAAATAAGACCTATATTCTATCCTTAGCTGATTACCAAGGCAAAAGTTTAAGTCTGGGTGCATTAAGGTAGTTTTAGGAAAATAATCTTTCCCAGAACTATAGTTTTCCAAAATTCTTCCATGAAATTAAAAGCTGTAACAAATCTTGTTTGCTTTTTTTGCAGCAGCACTTGAGACTGACACACAGAAAAGTAAACCAAAACACATTTTAACATTACTCTGCCATTCTTCTGAAGTCTTCTTTTTCTTCAAATATTTCATCATCAATTTAAATGAAGCGTCCTTTCAGCCTGAACAGAATTTCATTCTTGCAGACAGGCAGGGTATTACAAACAGTGAGGTCATCCTGTTCCCACTGAACTCACAGGACAATCACTGTGAATTAAAAAAGGTAACTCCTGTTCCACGTACCCTAATAAGCAGTGTTGTAATACATAGCATCTGAAATGAAGACAGCAGGGTAGTGGTTCTTTGTTATATCAGAGGTTTATAGCTGTCTTTTCAATTGAAGAAATATCTGATAGATTCATGCTCTATATTCTCTTTTTTAGTAAATGCTTCCAGCAAATGTTCAGGCTCTGCCACATAAAAATGTGCTATTTAGAAAAGTCTTGTTGGTCTTAAAGAAAAAACCCCAAACATAATAAAATCTTCTTTGATTATTTAACAGCTCTAGGGAGGAAAAGAGCCCTTTAAATATATTAACACCTAGGCTTCTGAAGTTACTTCCTGAAATGCTGAATTTCTAGCCTTATAATCTTTTTTTTTTTTCTGAAGGAAGATCATTCATAGTTAGTAGTCGTTGAACTGTTTAGCAGACTTTATTGCAAGTCTTCTTTGAGAAATGCAGTGGGTTAATGTTTTCAGCTTCTTCTTTTTCTTTTGGAAAAGATATTTTATTCCTCAGGCTTCCAAAATATAGCAGGTTTTGCCTCTGTGTTACCTCCTGACAACTAGAAAAAAAAAAGCCATACTGTGCTATCCCTTACATGACAAAACTACAACTGCTGTCTTTCTCTCAAGTTCCCATTGCCCAGAATTTTACCTTTTTTTTTTTTTTTTTTTAAAACATGAGTCTGAGTTTGTTAATTTACTGCAAAAGCACAAGTGTAAAGCCCCAGCTAATGTGATTTCTGTCTTGTGGGGCAAATAGAAAACCCCTCAGAGGATTTGCAGTGCTGCTCTTTCCTGAGTTCTCTATAACAGATTGGCATGACTGCAGCAAGTAGAGCTTTTAGAATATCTCTAGCATTCCTTTCAGTATTTCATGTTGTTCAGAGAGGGTGCAATACCAGCCCCATCCGGTTGAAGATCAACCTTGTCTACTTTGGAGAACAGACAGTTTTTCTTGCCTGTCAGTACTTCTCCAGTGGACAATATTTTTCTAATACTTGAACACTGCTTCTTATTGTTGTGTGCTTTACTGCTAGTAAGCATTACTAAAAATACTTGCTTGCTTTTGTCTGGCTACTGCAATGTATCTTGTGAGGGTTTTCCTAGTAATTTTTATAGTTTTGCATGCCATAAATAAATATTTTTCACTTGAAGTTTGAGTGGGGACCTTTTATTTCTCTAACCAGTTTCATTCCAATCAGGTATGTCTCATCTCTAACCCTTTTAAATGTTTCTCTATGATTTAAATGCTATGACCTTTACTTGGGAAGGGTTAATGGGAACATGACATGTGCAAGTTTGTTTTCTGTTGGTCATGCATACCCTGTCAAGCATGAGAGAAGTGAAAAGCCACATAGCTAAAGGCTGACACTTTAACACTGGGGAAATAACACAAGGGAAAGAAAAATTGTCAGTTCCCAGAATAATACTTGCTAAGAAAAGAATGATGAACATCTTGCTTTGGCTATTTAAAACATACCAGTGTTATGTTCATAAAATAGATTATGTTTGCATATTTGGAATGCTTTACTAAAATTGGGGGCTACAATTCTGGTACTAACAATTAAGTAGAAGATCTGTTAAACAATCTTTGCAGCACTGCAAAAAACCCATCGCTTTTCCAACAAGTAAGGTTTGAAATACAACCTTTGGGCATAAACCAAAATGGCACCAGGATGTAGATATAGGCAGTAATGGCTCATTTGGCTTTTTAATATTTTCTGACAAAATTTCTATGCTGTGAAAAACATTTTCATACTTTAAAAAATGGGTAATATAATTTCTGTTATGAAAAGGTCTGGTTTAAACATAAAAAAATTGGAATGAGACATTAGATTATAATATTGCTTCCTCTTTGGCACAGTTTCACTGATGATAATATATTCATGACTGTTTAATAGCAATATTAAAATAATGTTAATGGTTGAAATGAAGTGGACTTACAAATGCTGAAGAGTTGTCTTGAGATTCCTTTGCTAAAATATGTGAATGGGTACATAAGTAACAATGCATGCAAAATGCTTTGACTAAAAGCATTTAATCATACATTCTCCAGTACTTCAGATTTTTTTTCTTGGTGGTTGAGTAGGGATTTTATTCTTAAGTTTTAGGAAATAGTAATGGCCATGAATTAGAGACTCCGTGTTAAAAACCAAAACAGCCAAACCTGAGACATGCCTAAACAAGGCATAACACATTTACTAAACCAAGGTTCAGTGGAGTTAGAACATGCATTGTGTTAAAATACCTCAGAGGGGAAGTACCAGGAGCATTGCATTAAATACCCTTGTTTAGGATTGAGGCTTAAATAAAAATTGCCTCATAACCATAGGTTGAGAAGGGTATTCTTTTTCCTTTGAAAGCTGTTTGAACCAGACTGCATGCATTTTTCACCACAAATGCAAATGTGTGATGAAACATGTCTTGTCATGTGCCTTGACATGGGATAACTTTGCAAGGTGTTAGAAGCACAAGTCCCCAGCAGGTCTGAACCCTCAGTTTTTATCTGAAGTCTTCCACAGTTCTCTTTCTTGTGAAGGAAGGAAATTAATTTTGACTAATTAGGATACTAGGAGAATGACCTTCTCAGGTATTTCTTTCAGGAATAAAATTGATATGATCAAGGTGAGGAGAGATGTGAAGTATAGTATGACACAATAGCAGTGCAAGTATTTATTAGCATGACAGAAGACCAATTAGCATACAAATACCAGCTAACAATATTATATTTGAGGTTTCTTATTTCTTTAGAGTGGTTGCCAGAGAAACAATGAGCATATACATTTAAAAAAAGTTCACCAACCTGTAACCAGGCTTCATCCTTTTTTTTCCTGACTCAGTTTGATTTAATGATTGATGGCCACCCCGTAGATGGCAGTGATTCTCAATTATGCTAAGATTTGCTTTCCCTACCTACTTTTCTCTTCCAAAATAGAGTTTTTCTGGTGCCTCTTCATCCTCTCTTTTCTAATCTATCATTAAAACTTCTGTCTCATAAACTTTTGCTGCTGCTCTTAGGATTTATTCCTACTCTCCTGCCAAGCCTAAATTTCTTTGTCATTCCTTTCTTACTCTAAAGAGCTTGGATATCCTAGAGGTGATGAGAAACACTTTGCAGCTTTCTGCTGTACTACAGACTTCAGTCTCCAGTTTACTGAGAGATTCTTCTCTCCCTGGCTAGCCATTCATCACCTTCTCCTGAAGTGAAAGGTGATTTGTATATGCAGTAAAGGAAGTCCATCTTTCTTCGCTGCAGCTCTTAGAGCCTCTAGAGATATAAACTTCAAGAGGAGGGATTCTCTTACAGAAATACGTGGCCCCAGTGTGTACTTACTAGAGGAAAATTCCTAAATCCCAAAACCTTCTTAATGTTTTAGTCAGTCTGAAATTTCTCTCATGGTTTCTCTTTACTAATGTCAGCTGTGCAGGGTTAATTTGAAGATTTGACTGCTCCCTTCTTTATAAAGTGTCTGTGAATGAAGACACTTGAGGCACATGAGAACCATGGTGCTCTGGAGGGGGAAACTGCTGCTCAGGGATAGTAATCTATCAACAGTATAGTATGAAACTCCATCCTATATGCTCTCTAGACTAATTCATTCTTTTGATTATCTGTCCTTTTCCTTCCTGCTGTGTGATTGATGGCTTTTTATCTGACAACTCAAGAGCTTGCTTTTCTAGATACAGTAAAAGAGTGCATGGATGAAAACATTTTGCACTCCAGGGTGCCTGTGATAGCAAAATTGGAGAATGATACTGAATCTTATCACCTGGCTTCAAATCTGTCTATGCTGAAGTTACTAATTTTTGCAATGTGCCTCAATGTAGGACAGAAGAATAATAGCACCAAGTTCATTTTTATCTGTTGGAGGTAGGCAGAATATGAAACATTTTCAGTAAATCAAAAGGTGCATTTCCTGGTATATTTTGTTTAAAAAAAATAGAATTTATCTGGTTCACCTTCAAAGAATATTTAAACAATATGAGCCTAAAGTATTGTGTTCTTTGAGGTCTTCTAGTTAAAATTGTGAACAAAGTTTTGGGTACAGAAATTAATGTCCTTCTTTTCTCCATAGATTGCACTGAAGCTATTTCTGTTTGTTGAGCTTTATGACATTCAGTGCAGTAGTCACCTCTTTACGTACTTCATGATAAATTCCAAAGAGCACCTCAGTAAAAGGATGAAAAATTGACTTTAGTAAATGACAGTGCAGAGGCTGATTTGTCAAAGTTAATGATGTACTGCTGTTGTGTGTGGGAGAGACCCCTAGTCTATGTAGATTTTACAAATACTGATTGGGATATAAAGGTGCCTGTAAAAGCAACAAAACTTTTCAGAGGGGTTTTGTTTGTCTCCTGTGTTCAGTTTTGTGTTGGGGATTTTTTGAGTTGGTTTGGTTGGGTTTTTATTTGATTGGTTTTTGTTTGTTTGGTGGATTTTTGAAGGTAGAATATTTGTCTTTTTCCAGAGTTAATCCTGAATTACTTCTGGTAATTCTTTTTCCTAACATGGCCTGAAATTGACTCTCTCGGGACTACACATGCAAGAAAAAATGTGCTGTGCACTTTTTAAAAAGAGTTCTTTGGGTCTGCTCTCACTCAGAGGCTTCTGCCTACAATGAATTTTTTAGTGCTCCTTTGGTAGATGAACAGAGATCATAAAGTGCAGCTGATGTCAAGAGCCACTACTAGAGATGAGCTTTTCCATATAGCACAGTTTGATCAGGAAGGTGTGTGCACTACTATAAATCTCCATTTCTTAGGTTCACACAAACACACACCACCTCCCAAAAGTAAAAAATCATAAAATGTAAAGCATGTCTCTGAAGAACAGTAAGTTCCCATGGAGCAGTATCTTTGTCACATTAAGGCATTATGCCAGATATCAAAAGCTAAACTGATAGTCAGAAAAACAAATGCTGTTACTAGAAATTGAGCAGCTGGTGATTAAAAACAAAACAACATACTGGGATGTCAAATAAAGCTGTGATTAATTCTGTCAATATTGTTAACATCTTTCACAGAAGAATAAGAGATGTTGATGAAATCTTTAAGGTAAGACATGTAATGCAACTGTCAGGGTAAATCAGGGTTTGGATGGAGGACTGTTTTGTTGATGGCAGTCATTTGAATTTATATTTTTCAGTCTAGGTGTTGTCCCCATAATTATGTAATTATGTTTCATCTTAAAATATGTCTATTACACAATGGACATTCAAAGAGTCTTTCCTCAGTATGGTAAGAAAGACCTTCCAGACAGCTCACTTTTCCTGAACTAATTAAGAAGCAGTTAATTCATTTATACAGTTAGCTGACTGTGCCATGCTTTTTTTAATAAACAGTATTAATTCATTACTGGTAAGTGCAATAAAAATATTTTCTTGTTACTTTTTGAGTATTTTTTTAATTAGGATTTACTTTTTCATTGCATTAGTAGATGTTTTTAATTTGTGATAATTTATATAACTTTCTGCATCATCACTGTCTTTTTCAGTGGATCTCTCTAAAAATCCTGTTGTCCTGGTATGGTAGGCCTCTGAAAGACTATGAACTCTGGGCATTATGTCATGAGTGTTTATGTACACTGCAGACTTGCACAGATTATCCAGGTATAGTCTTAATTATCATAAAGTATTTTGCCTAGTTATTTATGTTCACTGTGTTAATGTTTCCTTTATTCCATTGATTGAAAGGATCTTGACTTTCATTTTGTGTGCAGAGAATAATAGGCAATATTTCTATTTGACTCTTACATTGTGACAAAATTCAATTTGGAGTTTTCTGCCATATATAGATTAATATCTTTTTTTCTCTTTATTCTAAGTTTTTGCAGCAGAAATTAATCTTTGGCTTCAAGAAGTCAAACAAATTTGAGACCATTAGAGAATGGATAATCTGTACTTTGATTTTTAACAAAAACACTTGTGACTTGTATCAAGCAGAAAGAAATAAGTTTTGCATATATATGTAAACAAAAAACTTCCTCTTTTGCCTGGATTTCTTTGTGACAAATGATTCCTGATATGTTTTCTACAGTACAGGGCTTTGTCATTTTAAAGTACCCAGGATCTTGTAATGTTACCTCTTCTACGTGCCCTCTGCTTCAAGTTTACAGTCAAATTACCAGAAGTAAACTTTTGAGACAGGAAGAGGGAACTGTCCTTTGACAAAATTGGAATATGTTGTGTGCAACTCAGAAGACCATCCTAGATTTCCGTGGATATTCTGGATGATGCTTTAGCTTATACTAATGATAAACCTATAGCAGCTCTGATAAACAGAGCAGAGGTTTCCACCACCACCACCCTGCCTTTCTTTTCCTTGATTTAACACAAACTTGCTTTTGAGAGTATAGGTAGGGATGAATTTGAAGCTTGTAAGTGAATGTAAACAACTAGATAGTAATGTACAGAAAACTTACTGCATCTCTTTGGATTTCAGCTTCAGTTATTTTATTTCTATGATATAAAACTGCTTAACAGGAAAGAAGCCATTCTGAGCACTTTAAGAATTGTTACACATAAAACTAAGTATTTAATATACCTTGCAACAGAAGGATTATTTCAGCCTCATAGCATGTTGCTAATGTTTCTGAAGGTTTCAGATAACTGCATATAATGGCTCAGATTCTAATGTAATATGCTTAGCCAGCCTCTGTTCCTGTGCTTACATCCGAATGCATATCTTGAAAATATTAGAACTTGTCATCTGAACTTTATGTAACCTGTAGAAGGAAACCCAATGATACAAACCACCAAATGGAAGACACCTTACTTAAAAATTCTGTATTTGACCTATAAAGCTACCTGGAAGCTGAATATTGGTTTCAAATTTTTAATGTTTCTGCAAGAGGATTCTCTGCCTGTTCTGAGGGGAGTGGTGCATTTTGGAAAGGTTTATAGAGGTGTTACTGCTTCCGTGCTCACACACATAAAGTTCTCTCAATGTCTGTTTTGAAAAATGCTTACTAAAGGTGAAGCTGACACATATTTTGAATTTATCTTGTAAAAATATCCTTTGTCTTGACAATGGTAGAGTAAGACTGGTAGCTGATGAGTCATGGTTAAATATATGAAGCTGGATTATTTTTTATTTATTCACATAGACAGCCTTCTCTTCCAAATCCTTCCTTGATTACACTGTTTTCATTATCCTAAGCAGGAATTACCTGGCTAAGAAAACATATCCCAAAGCTAAACTCCTCTTCACGTATTTGTTAATTCAACTCTGCTGCAGAAGCTGTTTGTAACCTCCACTGGGGCTTTACTTAATTCCTCTCCCCTTATCAGAGGATGTTGCTTACATGTTGCTCATGGGTGATTCAGGGAGCCCAGGTGAGGATTCTGAGATCTGGTTTGTGTGAGCAGGGCCAGGGGCATTTACTGCTGACAAACAAAGACAAGTGAGCATGAAGATGCCTCTGCAGAAATAACCAGCAAAGGTTCTCATTTGGGAAAGCTTTGCTTTTCCAGGCATATGCTTCAGCTCCAGCTTAAATATTACTGACGGTTATAATTGACAAGCCCTTATTTATGTTAAGCATAGGGAATAATTTAATTTTAGATGTGGTTTGTACAGGTAACTAAAAAAAGCAAAAGCATTACTGCCTTTTCTCTTACTTTTCAATTAATTATTTATTAATAAATTAATATTTGGATGTCTCTTAGATATCTTTAAGATTTTATTTAATAATTAATACATTTCGTGTTTTAGTCTCTTGTTCAATTTAAGAATCAATTCTTCCAGTACTTTATTTTTAATAAGAAAACTGTGCATTTGATGGTAGTCTAGAAATAGAGGACTATGCTACTGGCCAGTTGGCTTAATATATTAAAAAACGTTAAATTAAAATGTGTTTTGAAGTTAGCAAACAGACACAGTTTTGCCACACATTTGCCAAGATTTTCAACACCAAAGTTTTATGACATGATCTCATTACCTTAATGTTAAGTTCCTGAAGACCTCAGTTCATTTTAAATAGTTTTAGAAGTCCATTATGTCTTATTTAACAATCAAAATTTCATGGCCTTGTAAATACCGACCTATGTAACATTTCTTCACTGAGAAAGTGTGATTGTAACTATTTGTGAAAAACTGGACTTCGTATCCTGTTGCACCTAGTGGAGCTTTGGATCTGGCCACAGGTTGTGTCAGCTTTCTCCAGATGATGACACTCTATTTTTGTGGGGTTGAAGGAGGAAAAGACAAAAGAGACTTAAATTCTTAAGATAAATTGACCATCTTTTACGGGTACCTTGTGAGAAGACTAGAGTGTATCTACCTATTATATTTATTTCTTTTTGTTTTGTTTCTTTCTTGACCTTCCTTTTCAGTGCTTGGTATAAAGAGAATAAACTTCTAGTTTCTTGTCTTTGTTCTGCAGAAATTGCTCTGGGTAATTACACAGCTACTGTCTCTTTATTGGCTGTTCTAGAATAAATGTTATTTAAAGCATCAATAATCATAGGGTAATTACTGACACTGTAAATTCTTTGTTAAAATTATTTCTTTTTATTAGTGCTAAATAGCTACAAGAACAGATACTTATTATGCCTTGCCCTTTTATGGGTTCTTTTTTTTGCAGTGGTCTTGTGTTTGGACTCGGTGCTGATTGATTGCCATGGAAGGATCCTCTTTGCTGCTCCAAAAGCTGAAGGTAAAATAAGGCACAGCATCTTCAGCTTTTGTTTCTTTTGAGGGGAAACGGAGAAGAAAGCAAACATCTTACCTTTTGTTTCTGATTTCTTTTCTCATTTAGAATCTTGTGATGTATTTTATTTAGCTCCTGAAATTGAAGAAGAGGATGTGGATACTGAGAAGGTAATGTGGTAGGTTATGTAGGTTGCTTTGTATTTTATCTAAGGACTGTTTTATCCCTCTGCTAATTGAAGAAGAAAGCTAAACTCTTCTAAGATTGTGTTAATATTTCTCATTTCCCCCAGTGTTTCTTAGTAGTCTGTGGGGCTTTCTTGTGATATATCTCATAAAATTAGTTGCTTCTATAATTTTGCCTTCTAGAATTCTTGGAGTAACTGCCAAAAATCCGTTATTCAATGGTTTTCCATAAGACTTAATTATTTTCAGTTTTTTAGCAGTAAGACAGACTTTGAATTCGTGTTTTCCCAGTCTGAAGGTCACAGTAAGATCAGTAATTTAGACTATCTGGGCAAAAGCCCAAACATTATTCACATTTAGAAGACTGTATAAAAATATCATTATCAGTACATTTTTACTTTGGGAACATTATGAATGATGTCTTTTTCCAATATAGCTTTCTTTGAGCTTTTTCCTATAGATAAAAACAATAAGAAGCTTTTAGAATAAAGATAATAAAAATGTCAAATAGCAAGTGAATGTGTCTCCACTGCAACTACTTTTGAATTGCAAACTATAGCACAGTAATCATAAAAGTCAGGGGAACAGAATTTACAGTACCTTTCTGTTATGTAACAAGAAAAGAGGTTAGCTAGTATGTGCTTTGTGTCACATGAGTTCTTTGGAATGAGACATAATAATCATGAATAATAATTATAAAAGTTCATTAAAAACTACTAAAAATATTCAATTTTCTATAAAGCCATCTAACTAGAAAACATTTTTACAGCTTTCCTAAAATTGCTGCCTCTTAAACTGCTTTAATCCAATGTGCAGGTTTTTCAAAGGCTTCAGAAGCTTCAACTAGTGCTGAAATAGAATAGCGCAGTTTCACCAGACAGTAAAAATTATAAAACTTAAATTCTTTGTGTTTTGTTTGTTTTCCTTAGAATATCTGAAGTAATCTATTTCCTCATTTTTCTACAACATTATCTATAGAGCAAACTGGTGGGGTATTTTGACTTTTTCCTGATGGCTGTATAATTTTCTAGTTATGAACATTCTAGTTACAAATGTTCAGTTCAATTTATCGTATGGGAATAAAGACTAGTGTAGTGTCAGTCACAGTAACAGTAAAAAGAATTTTCTTTGAAAGATCAGATGGCTTGGATGGCAAGTTTTTCCTAAATAAATAAATTTAGGGTAATCTTGGAGTCCTAAACCTAAGAGGAAAAAACTTATTTTTGTTTTGATTGAGCTTCTTTTTCTATTTCAGATGTTTTTGTACCTATTAGTAGCTTTGGTTCAATAGTTCAAATGGAACTATTAATGAGATTATTCTGTGTATAATGAACTTACATGTTATGTTTTTTTCACTGCTGTTCATTTTGCTCAAAAGAGTGCCAAAAAACATTGTTTTATGGCAACACATTATTTACTACTGTGCTTAGGGTTCTGTCCATTGAGCTTTTGTAGTTTCTTTCAGAGGCAATGGAAAGTGTGGTGCTTTAAATTTCTTAAAATTGTATTTATAGTACATGCTAACATATGAAAGCTAAGCATTAAGTGCACTAAATCTGACCCAGAAAATTGTAATTCTTCAAACAAAACAAGAAAGGTGGTAAAGACCAAGTCCTTTTCAAGGTCCCTCATTGGGGCAACTTCAATTGGTGTAACTGCAGGTAGCATAATAATTGCTAAAATTAATGTGCAGTGCCTCATTTTACTGACAGGTGTAATCTTCTCTATAAAATATGACTTGTGCTGGCCAGCCTGTAATTGCTGTGTGCCACTTACTTGCTGAATTATCATGACCTTTCTTAAGTAAATTGCAGCTGGACAGGTTTTATGGTAGAACTCTGAAGCTTCCAGCAATCTTTTTACATGAGAAGGGAATTCCTCAAAATGGTTCTTAAATACTTTTTCCCTGAATAATATCCCTAAGTAAAGAATAAGAGCACTAATGTCTGTTGCTCCACCAGTAGGAGAACAGCTACTGTTACTGGCCCTGCATGAGTAACAACTCGATTTTGAAATGGGCTGGGATTTTCACCAGCACCCTCAAAAGCCAAATGTAATCTGTACTTTAAAAGCTCTAGTATTTTTTTTTCCTCTTTTTTTGGCAGGAAAGGGGGGAGAATTTTTAGATAATTTGCTGGAATTGTTTGTGCAGTGGAGGCCTTTTTTAGTCTGTTTAAATCTTTCTTCTCTTTTATGTTATACCAACAGGTCTGTGTTTATGGTGTTGCTGCAGTTCTGTGGATGGCTGCAAAATACAGTGTTCCACCAAGTCACAAACTAGTATTGCCAAGAAAACTAAAAAAACTTCTTCTAGATATGGCAAGAAAAAACCCTGAAGAAAGACCTTCTCTAACTGCTGCAACTGAGGTTACTAGATCTAGTTGTGTCTACAGTGCCATTTCAGTATTTTTAAAATCAAAATAATTACGTAATACTTGTAACAGACTATATATCTAACTAAATCATAACCAGTCACTTTGGGTTTTGTATTTAAAATTATCTCTTTAGGGATACAGTGGGGTGTGTTTTTAATTTATATTGAAATTATCAAGATACTTGGACTTAGACAAGGTTCATAAGGCTTCCTAAACTTAGATTACTTCTAATTGACTTTTTATCCTGACTTTGTCCTTGTCCAAGAATACCTCACTTGATTGAAAACTTATTTACTGACTGAAAATTACAATTTTTTTTTTAGACATGCAATCATTATTTACTTGAACATGGTATAAACAGCAAAAATATTTTGATATTATTGGGTAAACCCATCTTTAAGGTAAGAGTGCCACCTTTCTTTAGTTTTGTATGTTTTTCAATTAATTCTGTAAATGTATTCCGTAAGATTTTTTTCAACTGCAAGTGCAGCTAGATTTTGGGTTTGATTTTCTTGGTGTGTGTTTTGGATTGTTTTGGAGGTTTTTTTATGTGTTTTCAAATAGCCTTTAAGTATTGCCTTTTCCTAGTTCTTGCTGTTGGAGTGATCACTCCACAGATTTTGAAGTTCTGACTCCAGCATCACATGGGTGAAGAACAAGTAACTAATTTCATAATCTCTCTTTTTATTTACCACCCCACAGAAGAAATAATTATGTAGTTGTTGGGTTCTGTTTATGTTTCAAATGTGTATGTATAATGCACACAGGATTCTGTCAATCCATGGAACTGAGTTTGTTCAAAACTTTGATTACCTTAAGTTTCTCATTTAAAACACCAAGTTATCAAGATTTCTAAACAGTTCTACCAGTCCTTAGACTTCTGTATGTAATTTTTTTAATTCCTCACCTTGGCATGACTAGGTTGGTGCTTTGCAATATTCAAGGTGTATATGAGGATTGGGGTTTTTTAGAGCAATATGCTGAGCAGAATTTGAAAAAAGAAAATGCTAATAACATCAGTTTGGGCCTCCATGTTTATTGTTAGGCTATTGAGGAAGAAGTCTTGTCTCAAGATCATGTCACTTTTGAACTTAAAAATGAAATGGATCCTTCAGTGTCAAGTCTAGGTAAGCAGTCAAGCTCTGACTTGTTTGCTCTGGTTTAGCATTCTCTAGTTCAGTTCTCCACATAAGATTTTCTCAGTCCAATATGCAATTGTTTTTCTGTCTAAATAGATTGCTACTTTGCATTTATATTTTACATATTGATCATCTTTCTGTGTTTCTGCTTTTAGGATTTGTGCCTTTTACCAGTGAAAGTAAACTTGTAGCAGTTAAAGGACCAGTACCATGCCAGATTTCACTAAATTGTGAGAAAGCAACATTACCTGTTGCATTCACCTCTCCTGCAACTCACTTTAAGCCTATTATTTTGCAACAAGATGCAAATATAACAAAGTTAGTATATCCTAAAGCAGAGTAAGTTAAAGTTTAAATTTCATTGTTAAATCTATTTGAATTTTCCTTTAAAAATTTTGGGGTTTTTTTTCAGAGAGGTTCACACACCAATTTCTGACCAATTCGAGAAAGAGGAAAGGAAAGAAAAATATATGAACTGCAACAAATCAGGATATATAGAAGACTCCAAAAGCTGTGATATTGAGGATACAGGTGGTGTTGAAACTGCACCTGAAACACCTGAGTGTGATTTACAAGTTCCAAGCCATTCACTCCAGATGTCTTCAGAAGAGCAAAATTCAGGCAATATGTTTACTTCTCCAGTTACGTTACCATCACCATCTGATTCCTCAGATATTCTACAAGAGAAGAGCATTTTATCTGAAAATCCCTCCAGCTCTTTAGCTTGTCCTACATCTCCTAATTTTCTTCATATAAATAACATAATTCTCAAACAGGACTCAGGGAAAAGAGTTCTGACATTTGTACCAATACATTTGGCTGTATCAGAGCAAATACCAAATAAGCCTCTTCGCTCAAGGATTGCTTATGATTGCTATCACAGTTTGCCAGGGCTACTTTCAAGTACTATTGCAAGTTATAAAATGAGCATGCAAGCAGAAAATGATGCCTTCCTTTGCAATGAGCAAAGTCATGAGACTACTAATACAGAGAACCAGTTTGGTAAAAGTAGCCCAGTTATTGAAACCAGCTGCCAAGAGACTGAGTGTGCAACCAGCATAGACAGGATTTTCACTGGACAGGAACACACACCATGTACTCCAGTGGATATAGACAGTTATAATTTCTTCAATGATCAAGTCCTGCCCCATCAGAACACAACAACTGACACTTTACTACAGGAAGTGATTCATCTTATACAAGAGGAATTTGCATTTGATGGTTATCTAGAGAATGGAGCTGAAGTATTTGATATGGGTATGTGCATTTTCTTCTGTATGTTATTATCATTGATTTGTAAGAATATTGCTATTAATTTTTTTCTCCCTCTTTTATTTGTTTGTGTTCTTTTTATTTTAAACAAGGTAACTTCATTTTAAACTTAAAGGAAATTAAGTTTGGTGTGTTCTCTGATAGAATTTGTGAGAAGTTTTGTGACCTCTACTGGGATGAAAAGTTACTGGAAAATCTCTATAAGGTAGTAAATGGAGGAAGATCTTCACAATTATGGTAGGTATTTTTCAACTTTTACCTTCTTACAGTTTAATTTAATGCTTTTATCCCTACTTCATAAAAGTAGGAAAAAATATACGTTTTCTCTTCAGGTATTTGTACTTGTTTCCTGTAAACTGTTAATTTCACAGTTTGAGGTTTTTCAAAGCTCTGTCCGTTGAAAATAGTGCTTAATGGTTCAGTCAAGAATATTTTCTTCCACTCTTCTCTGTAACTCCATCTTAGGATACCTGAATAAAGGAAACCCAATTCTGATCAGTTACAACCATTGATGGAGAGCTTCATAGTCTTGTTAGAAGGAGACTGTTTAATCAGAAGTATATTGTTCTTACTGTTCAGTTTGTTTATTCTGTTTGATATTAGTTCTTTATACATCATGTGTTCTAATCACAACCAAGAAAAAGGAAATTAATTTAGCTTTGCTAGAAATGTTCTGCTTAACTGGTTTAATTTGACTCAGTGTTCCTCCTGGCAATGTCTTGTAAGTAGCCTGTTAAGTGACAAAAACCAGCTAAATTTATTTCTTATTTTCCTTATTTAATCTTCAATTGCATATGTATCTACCTGAAAAATAATTTTTAAATTCTTGTTTTACTGCAGTCTCCAAATGTTGCACACTTTTATAAAAGCTTCTTGCTGACGACTTTTTGAAAAAAGTAATCAATTTATGTCAAAGTTAATTTGGGGGTTTTTGGAACTACAAATTCGAAGTTTTGACAAAGAAGCTTAGTAAATACAGTTTAGAAAAACTTCAGTGTTGAAAGGTGTATAATCCTTACAGCAAATTTTAGAGATAATAGATTATGACCTCCAAATACCAAGCCTTGGTCTGCTGGCCTATGTCCCATTTGAGTTGGGATTTTTAAGGAGATGTTGGAAATTAGGGCCTTAATTCCCCAAAGTTCATGGATATGGTAGGAGAAACCTGAGCTGTTGCATCTGAATTACTGAGATGTATGAACTTTTGTTATAAAGTAACTGTGAGAGATCTTAATTTATTATCCAGAGAAAAATACAGGTCTAGCTTTTACATCACATGCAAAGCCTGTTTTAAAATATCTCAGATGCTGCTTACTTAACATGAGTTTGACAAAGACTATAGCAGTTTTTCTGTTTTAGCTTCTTTGACTTAAGATTATGATTATGATTCTAACTGGAGATGACTTAGTCAGTTTTATCCAGAGGTTGAATCCTGAGAGAAAACCTCACTACAGTAATTTGCAGTCTTAGTTATGCCTGGAGTAATGCCTTCTGTTTATGTGTGCTCTGATATTTCTGTTGGAGTTTTGCCAAACGCTGTACAGGAAAATCTCTATTTTATTGTGCTTGAATAGCCATTTGAACATTTTTTTCTCATAAAATAACTGAAGCTGAATTTGAAAACTTTAGGAATTAGATAAATGCTACGAAGCCCTTTATGTGCATGATAGAGTCACTTGTAAGGTCTCCCTTTACTGATGTGAATATAAAAATATAGGAAATACTAATTTTTCCTAGTCTCGTTGTATTTTCAGCATAACTGAGGCAGATGAAGCAAAATGTGACAATATATTCCAAGATGAGAAGAAATCTGAGAGCTTTTTGGCAAGCAGTGATCAGACAGAGGGTGAGAAGAGACTCCATGTTTCTGGATCTTTGTGTGTGCTGGGAATCTATCAGTGACAGAAGCTTTGAGACACTTTGCCTGTGTCTTCAGGAAAGCATTCTCATTAACAGACATTTTCACTGAATCTGAGCATTATCAATGCCTTGAGGACATAAATGTCTTTTATATGAAGCTTATGTATGACCCAATGTTATTTTGTGGGATGTCATTTACTTAATTTTATTTAAACAGATGTCTCTATTGAAAACCATAAAGATGGCAATTGCTGTATGTGGTTTTCTTGTGTTTGAGTAGATATTCTAGTGTCTGCTCTATTAGTGGATTGTTTATTTATACTTCTTCAGTTTGGGTTTTACATATCTCCTGACATGCTTTGTGATTGAAAGGTTACAAAATATATCTTTTAGTAACTGAACTCAAAACTGAGCTGGGGCTGGTGAATCCTGATATTATAATGAAAACATTTACCCTTTCTAGGCTTGATGCACTGATGGGAAGCTTCTATTTGGTTGCTGCTTTACCAGTGTTGAGGTTTTTTTTCAAAATAGTTCATCCAAATTTCAGCATTTAAACTTGGTTAATTCTCTGTTTTGAGCAACATGAATATATGTGTACTTTACAGAAGGGCTTATACAATTATATTGCTTATTTTTATAACAAAACATAAATTTGTAGTTTTTTACTTGGCTGCTGTTGCTCAATATTACAGTTTTCCATTTTTGGCTCAGAATGATTGCAAATGTAGAGCTAGACTTTACCGTGGAGTGTGTGATATCTTTGCACCAGAAATTTAGGTTTGTTTGACTCCAAGGTGGCATTTCTAAGCCCTGGAGGATTGCTCAAGTAAAAAGGGAGACTTCTGGCAGGTATAAAAGCTCCTGTCAGCATTATACCAACCTTTGACTGTCGCCTCAGTCCCTGAAGGTTGCTTGTAGTTGCTGCAAAAAAAGTCCCATCCTAACTCAAGGGACTGAGTCCTGTAGGAGTAGAAAGTTTAACATCTATTGGTTATATCATATATTCTTGCCCTCTCTGTATGGAATAAAAGCTTCAAGACATGAATGGAAAAAAACTCAAAAGCTAAGCATTTTACTGATGTGTGCTTAGGTCTGACATATTTAACTTCCGTGTTAAAGTTTTTCTGTGTTGTTTAAATGCTTGTTGCATATACATGGAAAATATTTTTTACTTTTCAGAAATGTATTGTTTAACTATTACTTGATAGTTCTGAATTGTTTTTAATCTTTACCATTTTACAATGTGTAGTTGAGAAAAAAAATATAAAGTCAAAACAAGCATCTAAATGCACTGTTAGAGCACACAGGTAATCTCATACTAGTGTTCTGTATGTGTCATGTTTAAGTTCAACAAAGCAAGCATTACAGCACATGACCATTATTTCTTTTCCCTCACACACCTTCTTTAGGAAAAGGAGAAGCAAACTTCGATGTGAAGGCTGAGCCTATGATAAAAACATCATTAGTTGAAATGGATTTTGATGAGTCACCTTTGGATAAGATCAAAAAAGAATTGACTCTGCAGAGTACAATCCCCGTGGCAAAAGAGCAGCGATATTTGCAAAGCAATGACTGTAGTCCAGGCTTTGTAGAGGAAAATACAAGTTCAGAGGAACAGGCCATGATAAAGGTGGCTGGAAACAGCTGCCTGGCATCTCCCAGTCTACCTGACTTTCATGGCTGTAGTCCTGGTTGGAGCAGTGCATTTTATGGAGCTGAATGTTTTGACTCAGAAGTTCATAGTTACTTGAAAAACCTTGGAAAGCAGAAATCAAGTGAGTCACAAAATATAGATGCTAAAAAAGTGGTGAGTAATGATTTTAAATCATTAAGATACATCTTGCGGGTTAAAAGTGTAAAAAAATTTGTTCTCTTATAGTGAGTCAAAACACCATTTCTTTTTTTAAATATGGACTCTTAAGCACTTTAAAATCTTCAAGATTTGTCATGTCTTAGTGATAAACCACAGTAGAGGTGTAGTATTCCAAAATAAAGCATTTCTGTGCTTAAAGGTGACTGGAACAGCACTGTCTGCCCTTTGCACCAGCCCCGTGGTGGTGATACCATAGAAAGAGCTAAGAATGGCTGTGACTGGAGCACATCACAGACACAGAGCCTCATCAAAAGTTTTTATACTCTAGACTGACCTGAACTGGAAAGTGTTGTGGAATAGACAGGGAATTTGTCTCTGACTTGGTTGCTACTCCCCCCCAGATTCTTTTGGGGACAAACCACTTTGTGCACCAGATTCCAAATGGTCAGTCCTTCTGATTCCCTTTCTGTTTACATAGTCTCTTAATCACCTTGATTTTTGCTTGAATTGATGAAGCAAAAGCAGACCTTGAAGTAAAAGCAAGCAACTTCCAATTAGAATCTGGATAATAGCTTTCCTGTGTTTAGCCTGTTCTCTGTGTAATGCCTCTGTAGGAGAACATCTTTTAAAAATCCAGGTGGCTTTTATGATTCTGTGTTAATGAACAATGTTGTTAAACCTTTTGAGCTTTTCTGAAAAACAGTGACAGGTTTTTCTTAAGCTCAAATTAATTTCTACCAAGTCCATCCCATTAAAGCTAACCGATTTACCAATCTGTTGTTTGATATGTTAGCTCTGGGCTGTGTGTTTTCTGATCACTCTGCTTGTGGGAGTTGTCTGCTGCATTCTGTGAACTTACTGCATTTAAAATGCTGTTTCGTGTTAACTGGGTCACTGGTAGTTAACTTAGGACCCAGGTGCAAAAGTCACTACTTTTATAAGGCACAACATACATCATGTTTGTTGTTTCATAATAAATCAGAAGCTGAACCCAAAGTGCATGGCCCATTTTTACTGGCTGGTAAAATATGAAACCTTTGATATGCAAACAATTATAAATGTAAATGTTTATTTTTAAATTGACTTATTTTGAGGGGCCTGATATACTTTCATTTCTGTTCATTGCTTAAGTTACCTAATTCTATAGAAATTTAGTTTAATTTTTACAATATGTTGAAATACATAGATAGAAAATATGAAAGCTGAACTTTGGAATTTATATGTCCTTTATTTCTAGAGCAGCTCTCTTGTCTGCCTTCTGACCTGGTTGTGTAATAGCATGTAATTATACTTGTTTGGAAGCCACTGATTTCAGTCAGACTTTCAGTCCTTGCTGCAAATATAGGTCAGCTCTTTAAAGTGTTTCTGGGGCCTGTACTAAATTCCAAACATAGAAATTTTAGTTCTGGATGACTTCTGATTGTAAATTTTTAAAATGCTCTCAAAAACAATGAGATAAGTGCAATTAAAACTGAAGGTATATTTATGTGAACAGATTCAGACAAACTTCCACAAAGTCTCATCATACACAAACCTGCTCCAGTTTTTAAGTTGTAGAACTGTGACATCATTAATGCTTTTCTGGGAACAGGTAACTCCTGCTGTATCTTGCCTGTAAACACAGATGTGAAAGGTAGTTTTTCAATGTTAATGCCATATTCTTGTCTGTTTTAATGTTCTTTTCTCTTCAGAAAAAATAATTTTCTTCTAAAACTTCACTTTCTTACTAGAACCCCCTTCCACTTACAATTCTGATCAGAATCCTATTTCTTTTTGAATAGGAACTAGACCAATTGCTAATGATGGAGACAAAAAATTACAGAAAGACCATAAAGTTTTACCAGAAACTATTGCAGAAAGAAAGAAGAAGCAAAGGTAAGATTATGGCAACTTGCCAGTAGTAAAATGTCTGCATGGTACTTTTAAAGACCTGTTCTGTAAATCTGAATCATTGATGTTCTTATGCCATGTATTTTAAATCCAAAGGTCCTGAAACTAAATCTATGTTGCCCAAACTGAGAGGACAGCTACAAGAGATGAAATCAAAAGTGCAGTTTCTTGAACTGGTAAAGAAATACGTGCAGGCAAGTCAGACTTTATTTCACTTGTGCTTCATTTTTCATTTCATTACTGCATCAATGTAACTGGCCAGTCAGATCACTGAAATGTGGAATGTTTTGTGTCAAACTGCTAAATTAAATTTTGGGGAAAAGAATTATTAAAGGTAATTGCTACTAGTATTATTTAAAAAGGAAAAAAAATCATTTGTATGAAGTGCAATTTGTCTTTAAATGGATTGCATTTTGTGTGACTTTTCCCCTTTGATTTCTTGTTTTATCATGGCCTTGCTTCTTGGAGCAGATGATGTATGCAGAGCAGTGGGGTGTGGAATCCTGTGTGCTGCCCACAGTCATTCACAGTGGGAAAGCTGACACCATGGACATGGCACCTATGGATGAATCATCATTGCTTCTTTACTATAACACAGAGAAACACCAGTGTAACAATCAAAATGGAGTGAGAGTTCTGCAGGCTGGTACCCCACTTGGTTTAATGACTTATTTGTATTCTAGGTATAGTATATTTTACATATAAATTGGGGCTGGATTGAAGCATAGTTGCTAAATCAGGAAAAACTTGTCTCTGTGGTAAATCCTATTTACTCAACATTTAATAAATTCTCTTCTATTTAAGTTTGTGTTATTTCTTAGAACACTAATTTATAGAAATGGAAATGGAAATGAAAGTGTCAAAAGATCAGCTGGCTTTCATTAAAAGTATTTGATAATAAATAAAAAAACTAGCAACTTTAAACTTTTTTATCTTTTACTTATTTGACGTTTGCTCTGATAGTTGCCATGGTTACTGCCAGCAGTACAAGAATTCTTCATATAATCATATAATTTGGTAATTCTTATTAATAAGGTCTGGATATGAAATTGTTTAGGTTTGGTTCTACAGATTATAGCCCCAAAAATCAGTCCTTGGCACTGATCAAGATGCAGACATGTATCAGGGTTTAAATGGGAACAGAGGTGTCCTTCAGCTCTGGTGAGGGCACAGTTGTTTTAAGGTACCTGTGCTGTAATAGTGTGAAGGGTAGAAATTGCCAGAGGCTCCATCAGACTTGTACCACTGTAGAGGGAGCAAGTTCCTCCCAGCTGCTTCTCCCAGTTCATCCTGACTCTGAGACCCAGTTACTTACACTGAGTGCTGCTTTTCCTGGTAGGTAATACTTTGCACAAAGTGAAGAAAATGTTTTGGAATTCGACTTCCCACATTATCAAACCCAAACTTTCATTATTAGCTGTAAGCCAACAGGGAGAAGAGACAATTAACCTGTGTTAAGACCTTGAGACTGTGTGTATATAAAAAAATAAAAAGCCATCCTTTTTAATGTGTGTATAATAATTGCATTCTGTTGTTAAAGTAACTACTCTTCTAATTAGAGCTACAGGGAATATTTTCTTGCTTAATGTATCTACTTGTTATGCTGTTATTATAATAAAAATGTTTAAAAGCAGCATCAAGTTAGATGGTAGAAAAAGAGGAAAATATATGTTCCTCCATACTATTTAGATTGCAACTTGCCTTAATAATAGAAATGTCAAGGTAGTTATTCACAAAATTGAAAGTAGAGAAACCCTTTATAAAACAAATTGTGTTTTCAGGGTTGGCAATCACAGTACTTGATGTATAAAAATAATTTTAAAAAGAACCAAGGTTTTATGAAGAGCTTGAGAATCTGAAATGCCTGTTCTTGATATTTTAAGGATTTTTTTGCTGTTGCTGTACTCAAGTGCAAGTTGTAGATGTGTTCTGGCTTGTCTGAAGTTTTTCTTGTGCTTTACAGAAATGCCTTTTTAGAAGGTTATGTACAGCAGTTTCTTTACACATTTCGCTATTTCTGCACACAAGAAGAATTTTTGCAGTTTCTTCTTGATAGAATCAGCAGCACTTTATCCAGGTACAGTAAATTCCCATGAAAAACATTATCAAAGCACAATTGTGTTTCCTCCCAATCACAAATAGCTGTTTCTCAGAAGTCCTACTTAATGAAAATGAATTTTTATGTTTGTTTTTGTAAGACTCTCTTATCAAGAGAGAGACAAAATGAGAGCAAGAGCTGCATCTGACAATGTGCTTACTTCTCAGTTCTGCTTCTCACTTTTACCAGTTATCCACTAATGGGTGGTAATTACAACCTCAGCTTTGTTTCCATAGAGCCATGGATTCTAAAGACATGAAATGTAGGAATTTAAGATCCCACATTAAATACCAAATAAAGCTTGTGGGTTTTGTCAACGCTGATTTTTAAATTGGAACTGGATATCAATTTTGTCATAATAAGTTTCTTTTTTTTCTCACCAGTGCAAGCCTGGATCCTTCCACATCCCTTACCAAAATATGTAACCGCAGTTTCTACATCCTGCAGGCATGGATTGAAGACTGTTACAGTGTAGACTTTGCAACAAATACTGATCTTCTGGGTACCCTAAAAGAATTTATTTCTTCCAAGGTAATTCAGAGTTTCAGTAGATCCTTTCGGGGCAAAAAAAAAGTCAATTATGGGGTATGTAACATAGTTATTACGAAAAGCTGCCCTAAGTACAATTAAAGTAAATAAAAGAAAAATAATGCTATATTTGACAGCTATGTTCAGCAATGTCTGGTTTTGGGCTGGTAAAAATCTTACAACTGTATTGTAACTTGTTTGTAATTTCTGGGAAATGGAGTTCTGTGTTCTGTGAGCCTGTTCTGCATTCCCAGGTTGCTTCACTAAATGGCTTCGGGGAGCGCCTGTTGTCACTGCTGGAGGATGCCTCTGCCAGGAAAAGGGGCAGTGCTGATCTGTGCTCTGGTGTGGACAAATGTGAAGAGGAAAGTGAGGAGGGCAGAAAAACATTACATTCCCTATGTAAAAAGCTCTCAGAAGATGTTTCCAGAAAGGTGTGTCTTTTCTTCAGTGTATGGAGCACATTTTCATGTATTATGTTTTGACAAAAACAGAAGTGTCCAACTTAGAGTGCAGACCTACTTAGTAAAAATTATGTATCTGCATTTTAAATTTTCTTTTGAAAGTATCTAAGATCCAGACAGTTCTATAACCATGACAATAATCTTAACTCTTGACAGCTGTTTCAGCAATCACAGATCAGATAATCAAAATTTTGAGAGTAAAACTCTTCATTCTTGGCACTAGCATGTGACTCATAGTTATTAGGAACCTTTGCCCCCTTGTCAACCATTAATGCTTTTTATTAGGAATGTTTGTAAGACTATAAATACAAGAAAACTGCAGAAGCTACAAGGTTCCCAGCTAGAACATCAAAGTTTGTAGCAAGAACTTGTCTGACCTTTTGTCTGTATTTAATATTTTACTGTGTTCTACAGCCCTAGAAACCAGAACATACTGCAGGTTTTTTCCAAAACCAGATCTCTTTACAGAGTGACCAAAATAACATGTGGAAGTCAAATGTATCAATAATGTGCAAGCTGAATTAAACATCAGCCTCATGATAAAGGTGCACAGTTCCATGGGTATACTGGGGATTCAACCAAGAAAGGGCAAACAGAGTAGAGGAGCATGGACTTGTTTTATTGTCACTGTACAATAATGATAATGGAAAATGGAAGAAGGGAAAAGAATGAAAAACCAAGTATTTCTTGGAAAGAGATGTTTTATTCTAATCAAAAAGGAAAAGTAAAATATTTTATGGCAGTGACTTGAATGCACAGAGGTTTGTTTTAAATACTGATTGTTGATTGAGATCTGGCAGCCTCCTGCTTAGACTCATCCACTGTGCATATTATATTAGCTTAAAATAGCAGTGTTGAGTAAACCAATTTGTTCTGGGCTAACCTTGAAGATGAGCTGAAGAGTTTTGCATGCACAAAGGTGTTTCTCTTAACAACGCTTTCTAGAAAGTTACATCAGTGGGAGGCTTAGTGTTTGTTTAAGAGAGGTTGTAACCTCACATTTATTTTTTCTACAGAACTTCTACTGGAAACTATCCAAAGGTATGGGACCAATTGCACAATATCAGAGAGAGCATCTGCTCACAGATTCAGCAGTTTTGCCAAAGCCCTGCTGTAGCAGTTTCACAGAAGAATCCTCAGTCTCCTTAGCTAGAGCAGATGAAGTGGGATCAGTTCTCTTGATGGAGTGCAGTGTCCAACAGCTTTGCTGGCAGCTGACACTACTGCAACAGGTACCAAAGTCTAGCTTTATTTGGAAGTATAAATAATATCTGTCTTCTTACTCTTTCTCGGGTTTTTTTACCATTCCCCAACCTTGTTTTAAGCTTATTTCATTCTATTTTATTATAAGACTTTGATTTGATACTTTTCTCTTGAAATCTCTTCAGTGAAATTTAGAATATCTATGCTATTCTTAGGCTGTGTTCCCTCTCCTAATTCATGCAGGTGGGGTGGGAGGAGGACATACTTTGTCATTTTTATCCCAAGCATTTTAAAAGAACTGTTAGAATTAACAGCAAATGTATCTTGCTCTTTTTTGTTTAGGAAGTATTTAATAAATCTCATCCAGTACACTTCCTAAATTCCAGAGCACTTGGTGTTAAAGACAAATGTGTCGCTGTGCCAAAGTAAGTTGCTTGTTTTAACTGCCCTTCCATTCTGTTGATGTACAATAACTTAAAGTGATACACTTTTAATGCAGCCAGAAACAGAGGAACAATTTAAATACTTACTATTTTTTTAAATAGACTAGGTAGCCTATTTATATGGGTTATTTAATTTCTGGAGATTTCATATGTATATATGGGTATGTACCTATGCACATGCATGTATGTGGAAGGCCAAATTTGCCAGGTGATTTCTTTGAAATCTGAAGTGAGTTGAGGTCAAAATATTTCTAAGATCTTGCACTGGAGGTTACTTGAAAGGTTTCATTTTTGGCATATCTTGCTCGTCATGGATTCTGAAGTAGATCCTTGGTCATGGATGTGTGTATGCATACAGAATCTCAAAGACATTTACAGTCTGACAGAATAGCTGAGGTTGGAAAGGACCTCTCAAGATATGTAGTCCAACCACCCTGCTGAAAGCAAGGACAGCTCTTCCAGGTTGCTCAGGGCTGTGTGCAGCTGGGTTTTGAAGGTGGATGGAGATTCCACAGCTTCTCTGTACAATGTACCTTCTGTATGTTAGGGAGATTAATTATTGGTATTCAGAGATACACAGGAATTTCCCTATAGTTACTGGAGTGGTTACCAACCAGTTTAAATTATTTGCTCATCAGTAATTAATATTATCATCCAACCACATAGACCTAATTATTTTTATGATCATCTGCTTCTTACATACTCAGTGGATTCAATAAGCTTTTAATTAGTAGCTGTTAATTGCACTATCTATGGTAGATTTTTTCTTCTAAGGATAGGGAATGAACATCTAAAGCAGCTCATTTTTACAGGTTGTTCAATGGCCAAGGCTAGATCACCTGGTTTATACAGATTTTGAGGCTCAGTCATGGGAAACGATGTGTCTGGTGCCACTAGATATCAGGCTTGATTTTTTATGTGGCTGCAGTTGTTTGGGTTTCTGGCTGTTATTTTGTTTTCGATTGGCTGGGGTTTTATTATGTACTAATGAGTGGTGAAAGTGTTTTTATGTACAGAAACGTATCCTGTATATGCTTATTTTTGATCAGATATACTTATTGTGTAATTATAAGGAAGAAAAAGTAACATGGCTTGCTATGTACATCATGAAGTATAAAATCAAGATGGCAAGAAATGCAAAATTATTTTAAATTATTAGAAGTTGACTTCTTCAAAATCAAGATTTCCTTTAAAAATCCAATATCAGCCAGAATTATTTTTGCCTTTTTTTCTGTATTTTCCTTAGGGCAGTTTCTGCTGAGACAGTTTCACTTAAAGTCTGTAATCTGTTTCTGTCGAAATGCATACAAGACCAGTACCTTCTGCAATTATTAAAAAATGCAGACAGTATCAGCACCTGGGTTGCTGCTGAAATTGTAACATGTCACACAACTAAGGTTTGTCATTGTTTATTGTACTATTAACTACAAAACAGTTCTTTATTTGTCATTATCTATGACTTGCTATGTAGCAAACCTGCAAGAAATATTCTGAAATACACCTGGGAGTGGGCAGTTCACAATTTCATTTGTTGTCACAAGGAGGGTCTTGGATGCCTTTTAGTAGCAGTTGTCAAAGCCCTACAGAATGTAAGAAATGGATTGTCTGAGGGGAATATGGACACCTGAGTGACAGGAAGGGAAAAGGTGTGTGAAGGGAAATGGTACTACTGTCAGCAATTTTGATAACAAATTGAAAAAGGAAATACCTCTTCTTCCTTCTCATATTTTGTTATGTAATTTACTATGTATATGTGTATATTATATATCTTGAATTTTTTTCCAGCGGCAGGTGAGCTTGTTATCAAAATTTCTTCTTATAGCAAAATGCTGCTATGAACAAAGAAATTTTGCCACTGCAATGCAAATCCTAGCAGGCTTGGAAAATCTTATTGTACGACAATTGCCAGTAAGTTTGGGACTCTCTTGTCTAACCATTTTGCTTAATAGAATCTTGTTCCAATATAGACATTAATGTGAAAAACAAAAATATGTTCTCTTTCATTTTAAGGCCTGGAAAATTCTACCTGCAAAAGTAGCTGAGATAATGGAGGAGCTCAAGGCTGTTGAGGTACAGTATAAAGTCCTTAATGCAAAATTACATCTTTGGAGTTGGAGAAGGTGCACGATCTGCTTAAATGGGGGTCTCTGTAGGATGCAAACCATAATTATTACTTTTAATTATGAGTTGAATTTGATTGAAGACTTTTTACTCCTAATCCAAGAGTTTACATAAATTTTAGTCTGAGTATTTCTTTAACATGTGTCCTGTGTGATAAATGAAAATTCCAAAAGCAAGCTAAAACATTAGATATGCTACATTGCATTAGAAGATTCTGCAGAGGCTTTGCAGCTGTTACGTGTTCTGAAAAATCTTAAATTCCTGTTTTATTATAGGCGTTCTTTTATTGATCTATACAATTTTGAAACACAGAGTGTTAAAATGCAGTTAAAATGCAGTTTTGCCTGTGATTTAGAACAATTGAAATCATGTAGGAAATATCTTTTGATTAAAGTTAGGGTTTCTGTGTACTTTAAAAAGTTTGCCACAAGATGAATTCAAAGTGTTTCCTTCAACCTCAGTGCCAAAAGTTAATATTCACGACAAATAAATAGGTAGTGTTAAGTAGATGGAGAACTTGTAAAACCTTCCCCAAGACTTAATGTGAGTTTAATCTATGTGCATTTTTTAACTAGGTGTTTTTAAAAAGTGATAGCTTATGTCTGATGGAAGGAGACAGATTCAAAACTCTTCCAACAATTCCATCAGCCCATGTTTTGGCTATGCACGTCCAACAACTTGAAACTGGAGGATTCACAATGACAAATGGAGCTCACAAGTGGACTAAACTCAGGTAATTATTTTAATTATGTGGGTATACCACCTATATTTTTATTATACTATTGTGTAATGATATAATGAGAACTAATGCAGCATTTCACAATTAACAGTTCAAAAAGTCTCATTTGTTTAGACATGTTATTAGAGGTACGTATACAACAGAATAAAATACTTGATGCCTTTAAATTTCTGTAAAGGTTTGTTTTTTGGTTTATGTTTTCATTCTGTCATCAGCAAAACAAACTAATCTTTTTTACCTATTCTCTTACAAGAAATATTGCAAAGGTTGTGAGCCAAGTTCATGCCTTTCAAGAGAATCCTTATACATATGCACCAGATTTCAAGCTGCAGTCTTACCTCAGACAGAGAATAACTCGTTTTAAAGATGCAGACATTTCTGCCTTGGCAGCTGACAACTGTGCCAACTTCCATCAGATACCAGCAGAAAAACACTCTCGAAAAATTCAGGACACACTGCGCAGGATGAAAGCAACATTTCAGTAATTATGTCTGTTTTGTCTGTTCTATTCTGGGTCTAGACTGTAAAACTGGATTAAGTTGACTTCACCTACTGGACCTGTTTCCAAGCAAATACCAAAGTGAAGGGACATAAGATACTGTCTCAAGTTGAAATTGTTATACTTCTTAACATGGAATTATAAAATGCTGACTAATGAAATTTGAATCACTGGCAGCTGGATGGAAGATCAAAAGAATAAAAAGAGAGATAAAATTGAAAAGAGAATGAAAAGGCTTATTAATTTTGTTACTCTTCTATAGCATAAATAATTAATTAGCCTGAAAACCAACATCTAAAAAATACTGTGGAAAAAAGTTGAAATTCCAGCTTCTGTTGCCAAGTTGGCCTAGGAGAGTTCAAAACATAGTTCATTAAATGTTGAATCTATTTTTATATAAACATAGTACACTTATATCCTGTCATATTATGCATATAATTCCAAAACACAGATCCTCTGCTATTCATTGACTGTTGTTGTGTCTTGCTTTTATGTTGTATATTAGGAAAACTGTAAATGACATAAATAATTGTCTGTGTATTTCTCCTACCAAGGAAGGAGAGGAATGTTATCCTTCAGCTTTTTTTCTTAGTTTGATTTTAAAGTCATCAGACTAACCTGTGTCCAAATGAAAGAAAGATCTGAATGTAAGTATTAACCAGTTTGTTGCTCTGCTTCTGCACCCCTGGCATTGTGTAGACAGTAAATGGGAAATTGCTTTTATTATCCGTGTTTGGCACAAGAGTCACTTTGCCAATTTATGTCTGTCTGTATGTGTGCACATTTGAGTATGGCTTTTGCTCCTGAGGTTGTTTTGTAGATCACAGTGCTTCAGCAGCATCCAATAGAAGATAACCATGTGAAATTTGGATCTGCAACTTGTAAAACTGTGGTGCTAGCCTATTCATAGAGCTTATACTTACAGAACCTTCTAAATGGCCATGAAATGTGTTGCTAATGCTAGAAAATTTGTTGAGCTACCCAGGTTTATGCAGGGCCAGAATGTTAAGGCTACAAAATAGTTAAAAATACAACTATTTCTACCAGAGGGAGCAGTGGTAGTGTTGAAGGAGAAGGAGGGAAGGGCAAGAAACACTTAAGCACTGTCCTGAAAGTGATTAGCTTCGAAAAATATATTTTTGTGTTTAAAAAAAAAATTAAAAGAAAATGTTTTGAGAGAAGTGAAGGGCAGATGTGAACTAAGTATCTTGTCAAGTGCTAGTGATGGAGAAGGATGATGATGTAAGAACTGGGAGTGTGTACATGTCTGGTATTTTGCAGTTGTACTGTTGTATTTGGCAGAAGTGCATGTGCACATGCTAAACTGTAGCTTTCTCAGTGTATAAGGGGAAGGCTTCTCCTTTCCTCTTGTCAGTAACAGCAATATTACACCTCAACCCTCTCTCATCTTCCTCAGTAAAAACAAGGTGTGTCCATACTTTCCTTTAAATACTCAGTTACTTCTTTCTACTAATACAATACTACTAACTTTTGGGTCTTATTGGTGTAAACACTGAAGAATTCAGTCTTCAACAGGATTTTCTTGCTTTTGTCCTACTTCTAAAATGATTTATCTTATGTAGGTTTAACATGTCATTAATTATAGTATTCTGACTTACCCTTAAGGAAGAAAATCATGTTGCTATTGCTCTAAAAATTGCCAAATGTGAAAACGTTTAATATTTACCTCCTATTTTTATGATTTTAAAATGTTATTGATAACCTTATCTTCAGACATACGTTTCACATATTTTATCTGTATGCATTTATTTTAAATAATCGGGTTTGTTAGTAGTTATTTGGGGTTTTGTTAATTAAAAATCACCATTCACTTAAACCCACACCTTGCCTTTGAACAACAGTAAAATTTTATGTAGCATAAGTTTTACTAACGTAAAGCAATGCACAAGACTTGCTAATCACATGATCTTAATAAATTCATTTTATACAGTTACCAGTCAGACTTTTGAAATTGCTTTTGTGAATTTTTCTATCATTTGTATCTTGCAATCATGAGAATTAGCTCATGTATTTCTTAGCTCTGTGTTACTACATCTAGAAAATATTGCTTCTGTTGTGACAATAACTGGTGCTATATGAGATTTTAAAAATCAGCTCATGTCCTCTGCAAGTGCTTCAGTGTATCAAACCTTATATTGGTATTAATGCATAGTGTTGAGTTATGGTACTACTTTAGGGTGTTTCCATTAACCGGACATTTCAGATTTTGTGTTTATGTACAACCCCACAACAACAACAGCAACAAATATCAATAGCTAATGAAAAATAATCCATTCCTTTACAAAGAAACTGGTTTGATTTTGTCCATGAACACTGAGGTATGTGCATCTTATATGACACAGACTCATAGGAAAGTTACATCTAGCATAAAACTGTGCTGCTTATTTATGGCTAACAAGCAGTAGGGGTTTTTCAAATAGTGCACCAGGGATCCTGGTGTGAGCACACTTCAGATACAGCTTTATGTATATAAGCTAGTGCTGGAACCATAGGGAATAATCTTACTGTTTAAGATTTCACAGTGTTTAATAGGTAAACTGTTGAAAAACTGCGTGTGGAAAGCAATCAAGATAAAAGCTAACATGAGACAACAGAGTTCATGGTTCAAAGGAAGGAAAGAGACGAAAGAAGCACAATAGTAATACTGGGCTTCAAAAAAGCAAACTTCAACAAACTCAAAGAATTGGTACATGAGGTCCTGGGGAAGGAATTAAAACACAAAGAAAAATTCAAGAGAGCTGAAAGTTTCTAAGAAGAGTTTCCAAGGCCATGTTTTAAGTATAACAACAGTGTATCCACATGCAAAGGAAAGAAAACTCAGAAAGCACTGTGGCTGCATTAGGGGCTCATCAATTATCTGAGGAAAGAAATCAGACAAGAATACTGGAAAGAAAAGTAGAAACAAGACAGCTACATTATCAAGAATATATATAAAAGAACAGCACAGCAGGTTAGGAACAAAACTGGACAGACAAAAAATTTTGTCGGCAAGGGAAAAGCAAAAGAATTAAAATGGATTTTTCTATTTTTCTATTATACAGTAAGAGCTCTCTGCTTCCCAAGGAGGTAAGTATCAGATGGTGCAAAAGCCTGGAGTGCTTGCTGTTCCACTGCCTCCCCTCTAAAAAATGTGTGTCATGATCAAAGTTAACCAAGAATGCAGGTCAGAGGCTATCAAGCTAATTAGATGTATCATAACATTAACTTCTGATTAAAACTGTTCTATAATAATGAGGAAAAATGAAATAATCTTGGAATTACTGTATTTTTGATGGAAGAAGGATGAGTGAGTTCCTAGAGAATCAGAAAATAATACTACTTTTTAAAAAAGGGCAAGACCACTGGAATGTGTGGAAAGGCAAGGTAAAGAGAATGACAGAGAATCAGCCAGGAAGACCTCGACACTAGAGGAGTCACTGTCTGAAAGCTGTCTGAAATTCTGCAAGCTTGGAGACTCATTTAAAAGGCTGACAAAAAGGCTGCTTTTGTCCATGAAGTAATTTTTAAATGACCTAATGGTCAAGGTAACTGTCCCAAGAGATAAAAACAGCATGTTGTATGTTGAAGTCAGTAAATGCCTTGACAACAGATCCTCCTGGCCCAATTATATATTTGGTAGCTCAGGTTCAGATGATGGGCATCTAGGGTGAATGCACAACTGGTTAGTACATCATTTCAAAGGGTAATTAACATGCTTGTTCAACTGTGGAAGTGAATTGAGTGGGGTTAGGACTATCCAGATGCTATGAGTGAAAAGCAGGTGCAGATCCCTCAGGGACAAGGCACAAAATAAGTGAGAGCTTTGGCTTTATCACAAGTGTAGCATTCCCACAGTGAGAATCCTGGAGCACCACTCAATGAGGATCCACTGCACTGAGTGAAGCTCCAGGGAAATTGCTGTGAGGGTGAGTAAAGAAATCCGTGCTAATTAACATTCCATACGTGTGCAATGTCCTGTTTTGCTCATTAGCTGCCCCATGAAATGCAGGTGCTGCTGTTTGAATTCCAAGATCTGCAGATGGCCTTCACCTTGGCACCCGTGCAGATGGGGGGAAGCAAACTGTTCTGGCTTACAGTAAAAGGTAAAAAACATGCTTGGTCCTCAACACACCCGGCTGGGAAGAAGGGAACTGTCACAGTCACAGTAACAAAACAAGACCTGCATGGGACTCTGCATTCTCCAATGAGGGAGGCAAACCCAGGATTACCACAAGGCAGCCTCCTCACAGCCTACACTGCATGGAATGTGTAGGAAGGTCTGTGGACTTTACTGCTGAAACACAAGGTGGGATGGAAAGCACACTTATATGGCATACAACCTTAGAACTCACAATCATCATGATAACAGTTTAAATTTCAGCTTCAAGTCTTATGGTTTTGAAGGATAAATATTAAATGAAAAATAACTACAGAGCTTCAATAAAAATCTCTGGAGACCATAACAGATCACAAGCTGAATATTAATCCATGTGTACAGTTTGCAAAAAGAGAAGAAGAAGGTGGGGGGACAACACCTGAAGCGTACTAAAGGAGAGCTGCACATGACAGAAGGTAATTATTTTGCTCTGTTTAGCAATAGAGAAGCATCAGCAGGAACACTTTACCATTTAGGCACTGCAGCTAGGATACATACAGCCAAAATGAGAGACAGTATAGGGCCACAATAAGTATATATATTTAGAAACATAAACTGAGAAAGACTGAAAGAATTGGACTTACATACACAAGGTTGGATTGAGTAGACCTGTGAACGTGAAATGTTGCTGTAAAAAACTAGTAGCTGCAGGGTGAGGTTTTTTGGGGTATTTTGTTGGGTTTTTTTTGTTTGTTTGTTTGTTTGTTTGTTTTTGGTGGGTTGGTTTTTTGGTGGTTTTTTTTGGTGGTGGTTTTTTTTTTTTTTTTTTTTTGTGTTCTGTGAAGTTTAAGCACTTGATTTTGAAACAGAGCTGGTTTTGCTTCAGTTTCTACGTTGGAAAGCTTCCCGTGAGGCACTGGAATAGGTTACTCATCTGTAACACACCCCTAAGATCGGCTTTCCTATCAATTTTTAAGAACAAGTGAGATAAAACTCTGTCCTAAGTGCACGGTGTCCTTGTTCCTGTGAAGGAAGAGGGACTCAGTAGGGATCTTCAGTAAAGTAAATTGGACATAATTCAAATACTTAGCTGCAATCAGGGGGTTATATCAATTTGATTATTAATTTAATTATATTCCAGTCACTCCCATGTTCAGGGGTTTATTTGCATTCTTCCACTGATACATACCCAAAGTGGATGATGCTGTGGGATGAGTTGCTAGAACTGATGTCAAAGATGTTATAGAGGGATGCTGAATTTCCATTCTATACATATGCTAATGCAGTGGAAAAGTGACTTCATGCCAAAAGCAGCAGGAGAGGGATGAGAGGCAGAGCCTGCCAGGAACTGAATGCCCATCCCGGGAGTGTTCCTGTGTGCATGTGGCACTCAGGGACATCGTTTAGTGGTGAACCTGGAGTAAGGGCTGGATTCAATAATCTTAGAGATTTTCTCCAACCTGAATGATTCCCTGATTCTATCACTGCCTCAGCTGGACTTGTACTATTTCCCTTCCTCTCTGTAGCGGCTTTGTGGCTGTGGAGTCTCGGTAAAACCAGGAGATGGCACAAGAGACCCTCTGCAGCGTTTCACATGTTGGTGCTGCACCGGGAGCAAAGGGAGGGCGAAAAATGATCGGCCCTTCGGATGTCTGCCCAAACATGGCCTGTTAGAAATATGCAGACAAAAAATGGCAGGGTTTTTATATTCCATTTGTAAAATGAACATATTTATATATAGCGTTCAGTTGCTCCCTTTAATCTTTTAGAGAACATGCACACACATCCTCATAGTCTTATATCTTGCCGACCTTCTATCCATGTGTAATACACATGCTTCTGTAAAATCTGGTGAAAGAATTACATTGCACTGTCTGGAGGAAACATAGACGTGGAACTGCAGGTTACAGGGACAGTGTTAAGCATCTTAACCTAACTACATTACTGTCCTCACCCACGAAGCCCAGCGTTTCCCTTATCAGTAAACTAGGGGGATGTCAGGACATGTCCATGCTCCCTGCTTGGGATAAGTGAAGGCAGACATCCAGTGTCATTTATGCTCTGTTGCTGCAGTTATATATCCTGCCAAAGTTATTCTCTTCTTCAGGCAATAGTAACATTTGCAGGATACTTGATTGAAATTACTGGAATAAGGAAAATAGGAAGAAACGGTGTATAGTGAGGAGTAAGAATGAAGGGGAGAAATAACTAAAGATGGGAAATGGAGAAGAGCCTTGAAGTCAGTAAAAAAAAAAATTAAATTAAAAAAAGGGTAAAGATTATTTCCATTTAATTTGAACAGACTGGTTTTGGAGCAATACAAATACCTTCTTTATTTTAGGAGTGTGTTAGAGGGGAAGGAAGAGGCAGTAAAACATTTTCTCTGCTGAGACCAATGCATTTCAAAGCAGCATTGTATGGCACAGGCCAGGATGGGCACGGAGGGTGATAGATGGCCCAGGGCTGCCAGCTGTGATAGCCCCTTCTCCTGCTGACTGACTCATCATCCTCAAATGCTAACTCTGAAATCAAGGGAGGAAATTATTCATTCTTGAATAGCCCAAAATGAAAAGTTACTTTCACGAATAATAAATGCTTTGGTCAGTATAATTTCTTCCATTTCTTTCTAAATTTCTTTAGAAAGTATTTGTGGGGAATATGAATGTAATGGGAAAATTCTGATTAATGCATTCTTACTTCTATATATTTCATAAATGTAACTTTAGAAGTAATCATCACGGAAAAACAATCTTTCAGCAAAGACTGAGAAACAAAAGACCTTGATGTAAAATGTGAACTTAGCCTCTCTGTTAGGTTTTGAAAAGATTGCAAAGTATCTAAGTGTGTCTAATTGTTTTTAAAGTCTAATTTCTAGTCTAAACAGATTTAAACCAACTACAGTCTTTTGAGCAGTTTCATTTCAGCAGTGTCCATAGAGATCTCCCTCTGGCAATATGATAGCAATGAGTGCTGAAGTAGGATGTACATTCCTGAAACTTGGATGGGTTTCCAACTGTAATAGTTTGTTCAGTAATAAATAAACAAAAGACTGCTGCTGTACCTTGCTTCTGTAACAACAGCAGTACATGTTCTAAATGCGGTCCTGCTTCATACTGAATTTGACTTTTTAAAAATAAGCTTAAATTTAGGTAGAGCCATTAAAATTAGTGTTTTCTTTGTTAATATTTGCAGCATGTCTCTGCAGAATATATATATTTTTAAAACATTTCACTGATTCTTTTTAGCTGCTAGTGGCAGGCTTGTGTTAAGGAGCCATGGGACCTCTTGGCATTTTGAGTTCTGTGTTGATTTAGATCAATTCCAAATGATGAGACATTTAATTTTCATCTGTGCATTGATACTGTTTATACCAGGCCCTCCTGGTATTTCTGCACGTACAGTCTTTAAATCCCTCATGGAAAAGTAGCTCTTTTTCTGTCAAAGAGGAAAGATAATGATAATAATTGCTAATTAAGAGATTGGTTGGAGGCCATTTGTAATGCTTTTAAGTCCTAAATAGCGATTACTCAGGAACGGAGTGTTTGGATAAACACACCAGGACAGAGACCACGCAAATTGCAGAGCAGATGCCAGCAGCCCTTGCTTCCCTGGACAGACCTTCACGGGAAATCTGCATGTCCACAGGAGGACGCACAGCCCCTGTGTGGCATGAACTGCCTGGGGTTTACTCATTGAGTTGCATCCCCACCTAGCTACTCCTAAGAACCACCAGTTCACTCTGATCTGGTCCCACCGGACACTCCAGTGCTGTGAGAAAGGGTCCCCTGCCTGTACAAAGGGACAGTCCCTTCCTTTGGTTGTGTGCCCAGGGCAGCAGGGCCGGTTCTCCCCGGTGCCCGTGGGGAGCCCGAGGTGTTCGGCACCCTCAGCTGCTCCCTCTGCAGTTCCTCCACACCTCCAATGGGCGAGGGGATGTCTCGGCACAGCCCTGCCCCTCTGCAGGGCTCTCAGCTGCCTCACTAGGGCAGAGCTGAGCCTGGGGCTGGGAGATGAGGAGCCACAATTAATTCTCAGAAGTTGAGATGTAATCCCAAAATATTTCTATTTATTATCTATTATCCAACATTTCTAAATATTATCAACTCTCTACTATGCAGCCAAGCATAGTAGAACCTCCTCAGCATGAGGCCAGTGTTGTGTGTGAAGATTTCTGCAAAGCTGAAGGGAAGGTGCTGCCTCCCCAAAGAGGGCAGCTGTGTATTCTGCAGACATCAGCATAGATCATTGCCATTATCTATGCTAATGGACCTCCAGACTGCTGCTAGTGGCGATCATGTTGGTATGTCTGAGCTCTTTGTCTCTGCCTCCCTGTAGCAGCACAGTAAAAGGGACTATCTGTCCCTGCCCTACTCTGACAAATTTCATTAGCATGAGCAGGTTTTCATCCCATTCGTAATATCACTTGATTTCAAACATGGTATTTCTCAATCACAGTTTAGCAGAAGATTTTCAAATAAGCATTAATGAATAATGGATAGAAACACAAAGTAGGCAGCTTAAGAGTTTTAGATAAAATTAAACAAGCAGCTGTTAAATATTGTAGCAGTTATTACATACAGAAGTCATCTGCTACCTGTCCAGGAGACTTATACATTTCATGTGTAATGGAAATGAGATTTGGTTTAATCTTGTCACACCATGATCAATTTGTGTCTCTGGGAGCTCAGCATTTGACACCATCTTTCTGCAGTGCCATTTACTTCAATTGAATGCAATTAATAAACCAGCAGTGTATAAAGATGTAATTTGCAGCTCAGATGGTAAAAAGTCTTCAAATCAGTAAAGGTAGATGTATCAGTGGATGATAAAACTCAATATTTTCTATTTTTTAGAGCTCCATCTTTGGTTATGTTTTCTTTTTGTCCTATACAACAGCTTGCCAAGTGTCTTTATTTGTTGACATAAAGCTGGAAAAAGTAATGTCATAGAAATAGGCTCTTTTGTATTTTTTAAAGTATATGTATAGACATATATAAATATATATGTTTTATATATATTATACTTATACATCATATTCTGTAGAGAGTAAGGCACATGGGACCTACTTACCTCATTGGGATGGGATTGTGCCCCATCTGCGATGCAGAATGCTGTTACAGTGATCAGAAATATTTAAATTGAGAAAGAAACTTGCAGAAAAGTTATACTTTCTTTTTCTGATGTTCATGAGAATTAGTCCTTGAGAATAGCATTATGCCTGACTGCAGGGGAGGCTTGGTAGGATTCTGCAAGCAGGCAGTGGCAATGATATTCCCAGTTCTGACTAGAGAGGTTCCTGCCACGCCACGTGTCAAATGCAGCTGAGTTGAGGGACTTGTCCTTCAGTAATTCAGTGAACAGAGCACATTCCTGTGTGTCCCCTCCATCTCCTGCCAGCTTGGTCTGCTCTGTGATAAGTTACCCACAGGACTGTCTAATGCTCAGAAGCTGTGATATTTTAAAATGTATCCTCAGTTTTATGGCGAGGGAAGTCTTCACATTTACCTCAAGAAAAGAATAGTTAAGAACCTGAAATATTCGAGTTGGGGTGGGGTAAGGGGGTGGGGGGGTTGGTAGGGGTGTGTGTTATATAACAGGAAATTTAAAAGCAATCTTGTACACTCTGGTCAAGCAAACTTTCTAATTTCTTGATGAATGGATATAAGCAATATTATTTGGAGTGGCCAAGAGGTTGAAATGTTTGGTTTAGGAAAAGATTGACAAAGAGGATTTTAATAAAACTTTTACTAGATTAATATAAAGAAAAATATATCTGTATAATATAAAAAATTAATACATTGGAGGATTTAGACAAATAATTGGGAGGGTTTTCAAACCTCTGCCTCACAGACAGTCTAAGAAATAGTTAGAACTGTGGTTACAGTAATTGTTATCACAGAGAAAGTAAATGCTGAGAAATGCAGCCAGAGTGGCTGAATAACAGGTTGGCCAAGTCACAGAGTAGACAGGGAGCAGAGCTCTCTGTTTGAGAGAGCAGAGCAGGGTTTGTGTGCAGGTGGTGCCTGAGTGGAAAGCAGCAGGCAAGAACAAGGCCAGATGAGTGAGATATGCAGTCGTGATCTCCGAAGGCAGACTGATACCCAGCAGGGCTGTGTAGAGTTATCAATGCCGTGGAATTTGCGCTCTGTTCTTGCACAGGAGGGGAGGGTGAAAAGGGGAGCAACTCCTGGTTACCCTGCAGAGAAGAACTGCCCACAAAGCACCAAGAGCCTTTTGTCAATGTACTACAGAGGCTTTACTGCAGTAGCCAAGTGTTCCTGTGGCACACAAACCCCAAAGATGAAGGGGACCATTTTGAAAGACACACTTAAGGCAGTAAGAAGAAAAAGAGGGATAGTAAGATAGCAGAGAAATTTGGATGACCTGCATAGCTGCAAAAGGTCTGGGAGGGAAGATATGACATGAATTCCATAACTTCAGCAGAACTCTCAACAGAATGGCAATTCTAAGGCAATAATTGTCATTTTCTGATTTGTTAGTCCAGAAGCCATATTTTTATATAAACTACCAGAAGCCTGTCGATTCATAGAATCCAATGACCTTGATATTTACTTTTTTCTGTTTCACAACCTTCTCCTCCAAAGCCCTCAGCCTGTGCCTGCTGCTTATAACCCAATGCTGCAGTCCCGGAGAACCCAGTGAGTTTCTCCGCTCGCCTGCCGGAGGCTGTCTCGGGCACGCAGTACTCAGCCCAGAGAGGAGCAGGCTTGAGAGGAACAGTGGGCCTGATGCTTGAAAAGCAATGGAAAAGCAGCTCCAGGGGAAGGGAGATCGGAAGCAGCAGTCCCTGTCCCTGCAGCAGCCGGGGATGCTGAGCTCCCCCCAGGGGTACATTCCCCAGCGCCGTTCGAGGCTGCTCAGCTCCATAAATGCCATTTGCATGGGGGTAGGATGTAACAAGAGCTGTAAATCACTGACGGCGGAGTGAACTCCTCAGGGGCAGACACGGCGGAGCCGAGCCTCCGCGAGCTGGGGCAATGTGTGAACGATATCTTTTGTTGGGGGGGAGGACTGATAGCAATTACATGATACTTATCTGTCCCTTTGATGTGTATTTACACAAACAACGTTTTCCTCCGGGAGTTGCGGTATAAAGGAGAGGCCCGTGCTCCTCGACACCTCCTCGACGGCATCTCCGAAACAAGGCAGCATGACCAAGGCCCCTTTCTCCGTGGAGTGGTTGTCCCAGAGCAGCCAGGCTCTCAAGAGCTCCACCGAGAGCTCTCCACACCGAGCATCGTCCGCGGGCCCCCAGCCGGGCTCCGGCTCCCGGAGCGAGCGGGGCCAGGAGCAAACCGCGGGCCCGCGGGACGGGAGGGGCGGCAGGAGCAGGGAGAGCAGGGAGAGCAGAGAGGCTCCNGGGGGCCCCCCGCCGCAGGTACCGGGACAGCCGCGGGCTCACGGGCGGGGGGCGGCGGCTCCGGCACAGCCCCGGGCCGGGGAAGGCACCACCACTGCTGGAGGGCGGAGGTGGCGGGCGGCTCCCCACGCCGTGGCCGGGCCTGGCTGACCCTTTTCCCCTCGCCCCTGTTCCCAGGAGCAGGCGGGAGGCCCTCGGGAGCGGAGGAGGGCGCGGAGTGCGCCGAGGAGCCGCGCGGCGGGCGGCGGCTGCGCCCGGCGGTCAGCGCGGA
>VXBR01012234.1:1743995-1839284 GCA_013400215.1 Cisticola juncidis | reverse complement strand
CGAAAGCGCCGCGCCCGCTTCCGTGCCGGGGGACCCAGGGGCACGGCCGGGACTCACCGAGCATCTCCCGGGCTCCGCCGCGGCTGCTCTGGGCCAGCCACTCCACCGAGAAGGGGCCCTTCTCCATGTCCCCAGCCCTGCCCGCCCTCACTGCAGCCGCCCCGGCCGCCGGGGCAAACATTTAAAGCGCCTTCCTCGGCGTGGCTTGAAAAGGCCCAAAGCATCAAATGAGGCCGGGGACAAAGGACCTCATTGAGAGGTGCTTTAATCTCCCCTTTCAGGTGATTGTTACATCCGCCTAATCTCCGAGCGCAGTAGTTTGCAGAACTCAAGGCTGCCTGACCTGGCGCCAAGTTCAGCGCGGAGCCGTCTCAGCCACGTAGGTGCTGGGAATCGGCCTGGGCATCCTCACGCTGCCCGAGCTGCCCCGGCCCCCCGGCCTTTATCTCCTGCTATGAAGGACGAGGGTTCAGAAGGGACTGATAACAAGGAAGGACGGGGAGAAGCCTCTTTTAAAAGTCTCATACCCAAATTTTGAGCCCTTCTTGCCTATCAGCAAAGGAAGTAGGGACGTGAGGTAGGAACAAATAAGCAGTCCTCGTCAGATAGAAATCTTGAAGAAACACTGATACAGTATCTATCAATATGCCTGTGAGAAACTCAGTGCTCTTAGTAAGTCTGGGTGGGTAGAGGTTGTTTGAGCTTGGAGTTACTTGGAAAGTGCAGGGTTAATTTTTTGGTGCTGTCCATGAGGCAGAGTGCTGTTGTCAGGACTCTCATCTTCCTCTGAAGTCTTAGGTACACTTGTTAACTCCGGTTTACGTAGTAGCAGTGATTTTAAGAAGTCTTCAGGGAGAGAATGGTTGAAACTAGAGGACCGTGGCATTAGCATAACAACTTGTTAGGTCATTTTCAGAAAACAGGGTGGGAATTTTTTGAACAAATTGAGATCATGCTTATGAATTTATTTTAGAATAAGATTAAGCAATGAGTCGTTATGTGTCAGGATATTGGACAGGATAGGACACACTGAAAAAAATTACTAGTTCGCTTGAATTTATCTGTTCATGTCTTAGAATGCCATCTCCTTTCCCTGCATCCCAAGAAAGAAAAGTGCACATTTCAAAGTAAACAGTTCTGATGTCCTTATGAAGTAGATCAAAGAAGAGGAGTGTAAACTCTGTTCAGAGGCAGTCTGTTCAAGGATGATTCAGATAAGGGTGAGAAAAGAACCACTTTTACGGTCTGAAGTGGGCCTGGGATGGCACAGTCCTTATCCTCTGCAAACACGGGCTAACACATTTACAGGTTGTTTCAGTAAACAGTCACCGCTGCTTGAGTTTATACAGTAAGAGATAATGAAGCAGCTTCCACACGGAGCGGAACATGTTTGAAACAACGTGCTAATTCTTAAACTTCAAAGAAATTCATGTCACCTTTTATGAAGGGTGATGTATTTATAGTGAGATGGCATAAGTAAGATAATGCTACACTCGCAGCTCTCTCTCTTCTTAGGTTTTTTATATTTCTCAAGTAGGATTATTATTTTCTCCCATAAAATACAATGTAATTTTTTAACTGTGCTGAAGCATGACACACGTAAGGAATTTTTACACTATGATTTTGAATATTCTTCATACATACGTTTCATCTGCTTTTATAAATTATTTTCCTATTCTTGTAGTAAAAAGAAAAGAAAAAAACTTTAAAATATCTACCTGATCAGCCTGGGTTTGGTGGGTTTTTTTGTTTGTTTGTGTTTTGTTTGTTTTTTTGTGGTGGTGTGGATTTTTGCTTTTGTGGGTTTTTTTAATAAACACGATACTTCTAGTTGGTGACCACATACTCTTCGAGGTAAAACGATGACTTGGCTGACCCTACACTAAGGTTTCAAAGAAAAGCTCTTCTGACTAAGCTAACAGAGACAGTGGTTGCATTGTCTTTATGTGTTTCTGATTCTACCCACAGCAATTTGCAGCTCTTAAAAGCAATTAAGATGCAAGCTGAAAGTTAGGGCTTTTCTTTTTAGTAAAAACCAATCCGAACCCACCACCACCCCCGCCCCACCCCCCTTCTTAGTTTCCATAAGGTTGTGGTAAAAATTACTGGGAAATGATTCAGTGTTCAGGACGATTTGTCCGAAATGAACCTTTCCAAATAATGGACCATCATTTTTTAAGTTAGCTTGTTTCCTAGTCCTATAACCCTGCAAATTAATCCTTTAGAAAGTGAAGTTCTATCTGGAAAAATGAGTAAGTACTGGACAGTTTATGAAGTGAATCATTGTAATTTTAGTGTTACAGGTAACATCTAACCAGAATGATTAGCAAGATATAATTTTGTTATATTAATGTTTCTAATTGTTGATTATTATTGTGCTTATATTAATAGATGAGCAAATGTCTTGGAACTACGAAGTTTTTGCCGCTATGATGGCAGTTTTTTTGATTTGTATTTTAGTGATAATGAAATTTGTCGGTTTGTGGCTATTTTGTGGGTTTTTTTTATCCTGCGATCATTGATCATGTTATTATCTGACTATGCTGGAATTGCACAATTTCAGGAGAAAAACCTTAATTTCAAAACACACTGGAAGCTAATGCAAAATTTATTTACCTCTAAGGAAAACAGTCTTTCAGACTATGGTTTAGCTTGTGAATCTTTCTTCCTAGTTTTTTTTCAATGCAGAAAACCATGTACAGGATACAATGAAAGTGACTCTGGTCGTTGTTTTAGACACTGGCTGTTTTATTGTAAACAGCAGTAGATGATATAATGACTAAAGTTTCCTTTGCTGGCATGTGACTGCACGAAAAATATGTATAAGATTCTATTATGTTAGAAAATTAATATGTGTTTTATTTTTCTAATAGGTTTTGGTCTTGTTAGTGTGATTATTTTCTAAGATATTTCTGTTATTTTTCCTTTGCTTGATATTTAAAATTTAGAGACTTGTGGTATTGTGTGTGATTGATTGATTGATTGATTTATCGATTTCGGGGAGGCAGCGCCCTAATTAACAACAAATTTTATTTCTGCCAATTGTCATATGACCGGCAATGTTAGAACTAAACAGGAACCTCAGCAAAACTAGAAGTATCCGTAGCAATGAAGGTGATAAACACCAGCAAAAATATACTGGAAATACATTATTTTTAAAACACGCTAATGTTCATGACGGTGAATGTTATTGTGATGATTTACATAAGATACAGATCATGGCTTGAGGCAACGCTCCCATTAAAAGGACTTTGATGGAGTGATTGGATCTCATAAGCGACCATCACATGAGAGCAATTACAAGTCAAAAGGCAATTGTCGTGTGTTTCTGGTTAGCAATTAACATTCGTCAGAACCTGTGTTGAAATTATCCCATTTTCCATTGATTATCAGCACTTTTTATGAACACGTGGACTACAAAATCCGTGATGACTCGAGCTTTGAATGTAAATGGTAAGCTGTGAGGAGGTGCAGTGGAAGTGCAACTGCCCACATTTTACTGCTGCAATTTAATGATAGTTTTTCTTGACAGAGCCCTCAGTGAGAAGGTCTGGTGACACCTACAGCTGTGCTTTCTGTTGTCTATTTAAGTGTCTTCTTGAAATAACTTTATGATGTGTCTCATAGTTGTTAATGTTTTTAAACATTATATCAGTGTACAAGATAATTTCTTGCAAAGCAACAATTATTCTTCTGGTGTTGGTTTGAGTACAGAAAGTATTACTGCATAGAAGATGTACTCGGATTTGTCAGTGTGCTAGCAGTGAAAATCTCTGGAAACAGGTTATTCAGTTTTTTTAACAAATATTAAGGACATTCATCAGATAAAAATGTTTTAAAATAAATTAATTTCTATCTCATACAACAGACACGCCTGTCTAAATGAAACATGCTGGGTAGTGACTACCAGCTCTGCTGTTGGAAGGAATTGATTCACACCTTCTGCCTGTCTTTCTGGCCATGCTTTCCCCCATATACTCTGAGTTTAGGTGGCCCTCTGATCTACTAGGGAGTCCATTTAGGTTTCTAAGCCAGCAGGAGAAGAAGAAAATTGCTTTTTTAACACCGTGGAGATATATCCACTCACTGAAAAGCAGGATGAGCTCTTTAGCTTGCACAGAGCAATGCTTGAAGCATGGAAGGAAAGAGGAAGAATCAGGATGATTCATGGAGTAGTGAGTACATTAATTGCTTTATGTAAGTAAATGCAGGTGTCTGTACAGTCAGTGGGTCAGTATAATTCCTCACTTTCTCCAGATGGGGAGGCTAAGGTAGAACAAGGTGAAAACTGGATGGATGTGCAGATGGAGCTGTAACTCACTAGTAAATAAATACTGATTTTTGAATATGATTTCTGCTTCCAGGGCTTTCTTTCTGCCCTCTTCTCTCGCCGTTTGCCCTCTGCCCCAGCGCTGCTCCAGGCGGGCTCGCTGGGGCCGGGCTCGGGCACCTCGCCTGTCCCTGAGCCGGGAAGAGATTTTCTTCCTGGAATTATCCATGCGACAATGGACATCACCCTCCTCCCTCCTTTCCTGTCTCACTCCCTCCCTGCCTCTTTCCCTGCCTCCCTCCCTCCCTTCCTCCCTTACTTTTAATACAAAACAATACTTATTTTTAAGAACTAAAGTTCAAATACTGCTTAATCTTAATTTAACCCTTTCAACATATTATACAGCATTAAAAAAAAAAAAAAAAAAGCAGGGAGATTTTGTTAAAAACTTTGACCCATCTCTTGGAAAATTTATCCCTGTTTGCCTTTCTTCACTGTAAATATTTTTCTTTTACCTTTCCTTTCTTCACCTGATCTGTGAATCTTTGAAATAGGCAGAGATGAAGATTTTTCTCTAGGACAAATCTGTGGTGGGTATTTTGAGTTATTGTTCCCACTTAAAACGATTTTTGTTTAAATGATAATTAGAGTGTATCTTGTGCTATACCAAAGAAAAAGGGGAGAAGGTCTCTCCACCCACACTTTACCACATCTTTTACTCTTCTTTCAGTTTTGTTTAGGAACGTGTTTAAGCATAGGATTGTGGTTTGTGTTTGAAAGATTATGCACGAGCTGGGTAGAGTTACAAAACCCCTGTAAATTATCTGTGCTTCCCTGTCCCATTGCTGTCCCACCCCTCCTCCAGATTTCATAGCTCTGGTCCCAGTACCTGTTCAGAGTTCTATCACTTATATGTCCTGTTGTTTCATCACTTTATGGATGCTTACAGAGATTATGTTTAGAAATTAAGAACCATTAGAGGTTATCTTATGGCTTGTGAAGTTTTCACTTAACCATGGAAGGGGGGATCAGTGGTGTTAGGAGAGGGAACTAGATTTGTTCTCCTTAAATGATTTTAGAAGCATTACAAAACCTCCAAAACCCCCAAATCATACAAAAATCCAAAATCGTATAAAAGAGGTGTTTGTTTACCAGTTCATGTTTTTCAGTTCAATCTTGCTGCTTGCTTCTCTGTGATTGTTAAGGTTGACATTTAGCCTTCTGTTTTTATAGATTTCAGTCCTAACTCAAACTCATTATTTCCTTCTATTTTTGGTAATGGCCAAGATGACATTATAATTCCTATTAGCTTTGAACTTAAACTGTACATTCTGTGCCATGAGAAAAAAAAATCAGTTGCAGTCCTGTTACATAGGAATATCAGATTTATTATAGGCTAGGTTTTAAAAGAAATATATTAAAGGTAAAATATACTCTTTTCTGGTGTAATTGCTTTTTAAATTTTATATTAATGTGAAATTTCTGTGAAATATGAGAAACAAAGTTATATGGGGGATTGTCTCTTGTTCAGTTATACTTTTGTTTGTTTTCTATGTCTTTTTCCACTTTTTGTGCAGTAATTCTGGGGGTTCCTTTTGACTTTAATAACTATTAATAGATTATAATAATATCTTTTTTAATATTCAAACCGCCTCCCCCTCCCCCCACCCCCTTACAAGCTCTCTTTACCACGCAAGCTTTGATGTGAAACCGGTGAATAAAGATATGGTTGTGGATGTAAGTTCTTTAATTGCCTTTTGAATTAAGAAAAAAGTGATATGTAAATAGAATAGTCCTTTGACACTCTTATATTAGACACAGATGAAAAGTAACTTCTAAAATATTCATTTAATAATGAATAGTGGAGCATAACAATAACCACCTGGTAAAATGTCTCATAATGCACCTTGTTTTGCTCTTTCTGAGCTCACAGCTTTACCTGTTAGAAATTGTGATGCAGTGTAACACAAACTTTTGATCTGTGACTGAAACATTAGATATTTATTTGACATGCATTATGTACAGTTACATTGTTTCAGAACAGCAATATTTTCCCCCCAGAACTGATGTGACACATTGCTATTTAAAGTAAATGAAAGCAATTGGACAGAAACATAAAAATTGTGTTTAATGACTGTTTTTCTACAAAATGAAATTAGCAAAGAGGGCTTCTACTTCCACCTCCAAGACACCTGTGAGTGAAAGAAAGAGAAAAAGTGAATATTTTTTAAAATTTGATTAACTGAATTTTACAAGAGAAGGCTTCACAATTCCACACATGCATGCACCATATAAAAGGTACTTAGGATCGTAAAGGATAAAATCCTAAGAATAATTGATATATTACAGACAACCCACTTAGGCAGCCTTTGCATGACTGGGTTTTACACAGGAGTCAGCATTACCTGGGTTCAGTGAGGGCTGATCCCAGTGAGACCGGGAGGAAGAGCGGCACCTTGGGCAGTCTGTGTGACTGCATTTCCCTTCGTTTCACCTGGAGACTTATGGGAATAAGGACTGTAGGGGTAACCTGTTAGCAATGCATGTGTTTTACATTAGACAAACTGATAGATTTCATAATATACTTAGAGAAATGCTTAAAATATTCCTTTTGTAATAAATCAGGTCTTAAGAGGAAACCAACATTTAGATGTTAGATCAGAGTAAATAGTGCCAGTCTCTTTTTATGCAACAGTTGAGGATTAATGGGGGGTTTCATAAATTTACTTTTCATTTCTTTGCCCATCTGTTTTCTCTAAACATTTCTGCAGTTGCCTTCATGACGCTGTTTGAGATGAGTGGTGAAGTACCTCAGCTGCCCCATTTTCCCATGCCTTATACCTCTTTAGAAGCAATTCTCAAAGAAGTATATGCATAGGAAAAAGGAACAACGAGCCAGATCATGATCCACTCCACTTGCAGCAAGAGTAAACCTGGAATATAAAGGTATATATCAGGGAGAAGAAAAGTGGTTTATATTCTTTACACAGTACCATTTCTTTTGAATTATAAGGCTGTTAAAAACTACTGCAGATTAAAACAGAGGTTGAAATATGAGACACACAGCATTAATGCATAGGATTCAACAGTACTTAGTATGTTAAAAATTCATCAGTGCATATTTTTGAAATACGTACAAGAAAGTTCAGAGTTCTTAGAAAAAATGAAGTGCAGCTCTGCAGACTTGACCTGAAAATTAATTACAAGTTAGTAACAATAGCCCCTTTTCAGTATATTGCACTATTGCATAATATTTGACACTTTTGTATTTAAGATCTGAGAAAATACTTATTTAAATTACTGAACAAATGCAGGAGAGAAAGAAAGAAAAAGTCTGTAAATGACAAAATATGGTAAGATCAGCACTACAAGGAGCAGTAAGGCTTACCTGGTTTGCTGTCTGACGCTGGAAATGCAACGACTTCGTTTTCATGAGAATTTATGCTTTGCTCAAGACCTTGAGGAGGTATGAACTATACAGTGTTACTGTTTTCTTAAGTGATAATTGCTCTGCCCCTTGCCAAGGTATTTGCTGCACCTGCACATTTGGTACACAAAAAGTGCTGCTGAAAACATGGGAATTATTGCTCATATGTTGGGGGAGTGCAATGGAACAACAGAAGTGATAGGAATAATTAAAGTGATGTCTTGAAATGTGCGCTGAGAATGGGAATTTATCGTCTGTGTTTTCTTTCACATACATCAATGGTGTTTGGAAAGTGTAAATCTGTGAGGGGACCTTTTGTTCTCAAAGCCTGTGCTGTGTTTTCAGTCTAACTCACCCCCCTCTTCCCCAGCACACTATTTTGAGAATCTCTATCAATGTCCTTCACTTGCAAATGCGACTTTACTGGGGAGATAGCAAGGTCTGTGTACAAGGCTTTCCTCTGCTTATCCAGGCACCAGCGAGGCTCCGTGCTGGATGCCAAGGCTGGGAAACATCTTTCAGCATATTTAGTCCTATTTGCTAACAAATTCATTAACCATTTGCTTTCAAGTTGCTGTCTTTCTTTTAGGACATTATGCTATAAAACTGCATCTCACCTCCTATGTAATCTGGTTTACATATTAGAAGTCTGAAGTGATCAGCTAAAATTGTTTGAAGTGGTTCAAATTAATTCAGAGATCAGCAGTGTCACAAGCAGTCAGAATGCTAATTGTTACATGCTGTTGTTTATCATAAGTTTGGACACTCCTGAAATTCACTGTGTGTTCTTTTAGTCAGAAGATTTCAATGTTTCTTTAATTTCCTAATTTTGAATTTTTAATCTCAAGCTGTTTGTTTCTTTCTGTCATAAGAAACAGTCACTGCATTCTGATTTGTATACAGTACCTTGAATTTTTAAAAAATCTGTTTTTCTGGTTAGAATGAATGTTTTCCTAGCTTTTTACAATTGATTCTTTCAGCTTTTCTCCAGGTTCTGTGCTAGTGAAGCCATCCCAGTTGTGAAGCAAGTACTTAGTTTTGTGATTTTTAATATACAATGCTTCAATTCTGCTGGGTTTTCTGCCTTCCATCAGACAGCTAAATCACCTGGAAAGGGAAAAACCATACTGGACAAACCCAGAAAATGTTCAGAACTGTGAATGCTTTCTGTGAACACATTTCAACAGCTCTTCATACAATAGCTGTGCTTGGGGAATTGTCAGTTTTGGTTTTGCTGTGTGGTGTTCTGAGGGAGAGAGAGAAGGCTGTTGGGGTTTTGTTTGTTTTCCTGGGGGGTTGAACACTAAATTGCTGGATTGCCACCTGGAATCCAGGTGCTATTTAAGCTCTAGTCCTGAGTTCTAAGCAGGGCATCTGATGCCTTTAGACAGTGGGTGATGCTCAGGTTAAGGGCTCTGTCTACAGAAAACCATAATGAAATCTGGTGTGGGGTCTGAGGGCTCTGATGTATCGTTGGTGCATGTACATTTTAATGGCTCTATCTGTGAGCTCAGTGAGTTTCTGTCTGCTAATTATACTCATTCATAGTGCTTATCATAAGGATGATACATGTTAAATGCCCATTCTGAAAATAGCTTTAACAACATTCTGAGGAATGGATGTTGCTGTATTCCACAAGGGATTTGGGTTGCAGTGGCCTGCATTGGGATTTTTCTCAGGACTAAGACACAAGCACCCTGTGGTGTAGGGATGTTTTTTGCTTTCCAGGCTTTCCATACATGATCAGTACCTGTATCTGTCTCCTTTTATTCACTAGTGAGAAGTTGATTTGTACCTCTGCTTAACCAAGAATGACAACAGTCACTGTTACTTTTTCAAACAAGAATCTTTTTCTTTCCACTCTACAAAAAGTCTTTGCTCATACATATACAAATCTTTTTGTTTGCTTTCTAGGATTATTTTGCCAGGTACCTACAAAAACTCTCTTGATAGCCAGGCTGCTGTGGGACTGATCATGCTGCTTATCATGCTAACTAATTGTCAGCACTAATTAGTGAGGCTGATTCTCTCATTGTTTTAACCTCCTCCCCCCTTTGTTTTGTTCTTCAGTGTATGGAGTAAAAATTATGTAATTTTGGTTTTGTGATGATTCAGGGCCTTTCTCTCTGATGATGAACTGCTCTCAATGAAACTACAGCCCTACATTGCCCTGTGTGATTCACCAAACAAAAACCAACACACAGCCTCTTGATAGGTGCTTGGGGAAGCTGAAGGGCTTTGCAGAAAAAACTGCTGAAATTAAATTAGCCAGGTTGTAAGTTTTTAATTTATTCTCTTATACAACATATTTACCTGGACAAACATATAGTTAAATAACTATTATTTGTAGCATTTGTGGTAAAACCTATAAAGGAAAGCATTGCTAAATACATAATATTTATATATAATACAAGCATAGAATTGCAAATAAACACTGAATACATAATATTTACATATAATGCTTTGGAAGTTTCATAAAATAACCTGTCCAAGTTCAGTTTATTTTGTGGATGTAAAGTACTTCACTGTTTGGTGCCTCTAGTCTTTGATGTTTACCTTAAAAGTATGATTGCTGCAAATTAATTTCAGGAAAATGTAGTGAATGCACAAACTCATCAGAGAGTGATCTTTGCAAAAAATGCCAATTTGCACAAAGTCCATTTATAGAACATTATAGAAACAGAAGAGAACGAGCATTCTTGTTTGCAAATGCTAAGATGTAGTTTTGTAACTAGATGCATTATTTTATTTTCTTTCCTTTTTTTTTTTTTAATTAAATTGCCTTAAACTGAAGATGCATGAAATGTGAGCAGACAGTTGAGGCACAAATTATAAAAACTATGTTACTGTCAGGAATGGTAATGCTCAAAGCTGTTGGAAAGAAGGGGTGCATATTTTGTCTGAAAGAATGAAGCTGGCAAATATCTTAACTGCTAGAGGAACACAAGATACAGTATTTGGCCTTCAAAAGTGTTTTTTCTGGGTTAAGTGATGTGAACAAAGTTGTTTTTTGCAAACTGCAGGAAGCAGCTTATGAAAATCAAGTGGAAAAAACTCCTATTCAGAGATCTTATTCAGTGTCCACTGAAGGCAGCAAAAGATTCCCAGCAAAAACACTGGAACCTCAAAATCTTTGGGGTGTTTTTTCCCCTTCTGTTCTGAGGGAGATATTAGGTGCCGGTATTTTACACATCAAAGCTGAAACCCTGCTTAACTGCACAGAATTCTGCAACAGAATTCCAACACAGCTAGTACAATTATTTGTTTTTTGAATGAAAATATTTGATCTGGTTATATTTCAGTTCCACTCGATACATGTTAAGCAACACAAACATATCTTGAAACTACCCTAAAAAGATTTTCCTATCTGTCAGTTGCCTCTTGCTGTTCTTTTAAAGGAGGAAATGCTCCTATTCTTTCCAATATTTGATTTGAGATCGATTTTTCTCTTCCCTGTGAGTGTGGCTTTTACTCTTTTTTCTTCCTTTAAGGCACTATTTAGCCTTGTGCTTGCAGGGTGATCCACTGGTAGAACTCAACCATATCACATTTATACTTTTCACTTGTGTGGTACAGAGTGGTCTTAACTGCAGAACACTCTGGGCTACCATAAATAATTGGTTTCAATTTTACGCATTAGGACGGGCTAAATCTGAACTGTTTCTGGTGTGCTGATGCTGTCCCCTCTCTCCCTTGCAAGAGGTGTTTCTGAACTGAAAGTGATGCTCCATTATGCATCTGTTAATGATCCATCTCAGTGTGGGATAAAGGCTGCCAGATGCTTTTGCACAAAGGTGTTTTCCCCAGGTATCAGTGAGAATACAAGCTGAGCAGAGCAGCTGGCAGTGCCCTCCTGTCCTCAGCAGGACAAACAGCCTGATCACAGCTCCCTGCAAAGGGCTGGTGAGCTTACAGCAATCTTATGGCTGGGGGGATAAACTGCCCCAAGCCTTTCAATCTCTGCCACATACGTGGAGGATAATGAAAGCTCCACAAAGTAGCTTTGCATTTCTGGCTTCTGATGTCTGAGCTGTGTATTCCTGTATGACCTGAGTGGATCACTCCAATTAATTCAGCAGTGTAGTGTACTCTAAATTAATTTGCATTTTAATTCCCTGCAGATACAGTGACTTTAAGGAAAAGAAGTTGTGTTTAAAATTGAGCATTAACCTTTGAACTATTGTCACTTTGTTTGTCACTAGAAAGGAGCACGTAGAGAGCAGTTTTTAAAATTCTTCTCAGTTTGTCAGTGCTTGCAGCTGACTTTGCTGTCTTCATTAATTTTGCTTCTTTAGTACACTAACTGAAGTACTAATGCATACAGTATAATACTGGGAATCCAGCAGTTTCAAAGATAAACCTCTTGTTCATCTTTGTGGAAATAGAGAGGAAGATACAGATAGAAGGTAGGATAATGAAGGTAAATCCTTAATTGAGTCAGTTCTGAATCTTTGTAAAGATTCTGTTTCTTGACATCAGCAGAGAAAATCTTAATAGAGCACTGCTACCTCTCTGCTTTTCCACTGAGTCCCAGCCACATCCTCTGTTGCTTGTTCTGTGCTTATTCTGGCTGTTGGTGTTCCTCTTCATAAGCCAGTTCAAGTCAATAGTTAATCTGGAATAGGAGAGTAATTTAAAAAAAAAGGAACTAGATTCCCCATTTTCATAAGAGCAAGAAAGCAAGATTTGCTGACCTGATCACACCTTCAAAGTATAAAAAGCCAGAATTGCAGGAGTTTTTCTGTGCCTTGTTTCAGAACAGTGTTAATGCTGTGTGCCATTTCCACAGCTTTTCCAGCAGCTTTTGCCTCTAATTTAAAATGGATAAAATTTTGTAAAAAGAATGCACTTAAGATGTGGAAAAATACCTACATGTAAATAAAATGTGAGGATGTCTTTCACCTGTAAATACATGTATTGGCTCATAAGACTTCAAGTATTTTCCTGACTGATCAGTAAATGGCAGCAGCACTTCTGAACAATCTGTTAGCCTCAAATGCAAAATATCTCCTGCATCTCCTGTAGACTGATTCCCAGCTGATGTGAATGAGCAAAGATTTGTGGGGTAAAATTGTGTTGATTTATAGCAGCAGGCCTTAAAGCTTTTGGTGCTGTTGAACAAAAGTTCACATTTTAATATTTATGAACTCTTTCTTTAGCTTGAATCTATTGATTTTGTAAACAACTAAGTTAACTGTATCAAAAAGCTTGACAGGCCCTAAATTAAACAAGATTACATGTTTAAACTTAGGAGAATAGGCTTAATTGAGTAGAGTTACTAATGTGAGTAATATGAGGAATGGAACACTTTTTGAAGGATATGATCTGAAAAATAAAACTTTAATATTTATACAGTTAATTTATATCTTTGTGACATTGTGACCAAGAGATTTATATTTGTCCTCAATCTGTTATACAGCCACAGGAGGAAATAATTTTGATCAGGTTCAAGCAAGTTGTCTTCAGTTTTAATTAGTCTGAAATAGAAAAGGAGACAATATAGCAGCTTGCCCTACAATGTTGTCCCTGAGGGGATACAACATTCTCAGCAGTCTCACTAACAAGAAGCAGACAATGGTTTTTCTACATCCTTTGAAGTATCAGTATTACCTTTAGAAATATAAAAGACAAATTCAAGCAGCAGCCTTGGCAAAATAGGAAAACTTCATTTAGCATGGGTACAAGTTACTGATATCAAAGAAGCTGGGAAAGAAATTAGTGAGGAGACAGAATTATCTGCTTACCCTGCCAGAGGGAGTAACAGCAAAATTAACCTTGAAAACTGTTTGGAGAGCATTCTTGTGAAAACAGTATGACACAATGTTGAAGTTATGGATATGAAGAGGTCAACAGTTCTTAACTGATTGTGGGAAGTTACATTTTATTTACCATGGTTTTGAGGCAATTTTACAGCAGACCTGCTTGTTCTAAAACTTCTGAGCACAAATACAGTTTATTCATATTTTCTGTAGTCTGATAGATTTGTTCAACTATTATATTGTTCGCCCTTGCTCTAAAAACAAAGTTCCATTCAGGTATTTAATTTGAGCATGACAAAAATACAGCATTCCAATCTTAGGCAATACTTGCTTCAGGCTCAGTTTTGGATAATCAGCAAAATAAAATAATTAAGTGCAGTAAGAATAAATTCATACTTGTTCCATATATTTGAAGACCCTTTTTTCTACTTGTAGCTGAAACCTGCTGCAAACCTATCAAATACATTCTGTTTATGGTGATTAGGATTTATATTTCAGGACACGAAAATTTGTCAGTATTATGTTTAGGCAATATTATGTTAGGTCATTAGAGAATACTAACTTGTATATATGTATGTATATATGTAGATTTCTTGCTAATATTTGATGCTTGTGATAAACAGTCTTCTAGCCTGCTTTTTAAGAACTTTTTTTAATGTCTGTTGTTTCAGAAAGAGTGTGCTCTAGGGCATAATTTGATGCCATCATGGTATGTTTTCAGTTCTTAGTTTAAATATGGTTATGCAATAATTTACATATGCAGTATCATGGGATAATAGTTATAGCAAGACTAATACTAAATCAAGCCAGGAAGCATTGCTTTTCTGCTTTCAAAATATAGAGTTTTAACAAGTGCTAGCTAAATTCCATCCCAGAATTTCCTCAGTCATCAGTGGTAACCTCTCTTCCCACACATCTAGAGTGGATGGACAGCAGGATGGGACTGTGGTAGAGAAATGATCCCCACTGCAAGTAAAGATCAAGTTCCTGAGCACCTGAGGAATGAGGTACATCCCAAAGTCCTGAGGGAAGCAATTGGTATAGTTGCCAATCCCCTCTGCATAATATTTGAAAGGTCCTGGCAGTCAAGTGAAGTCCCAGGTGACTGGAAAAAGGGGAACTTTGTACTCATCTTTAAAAGGGGTGGAAAGGAAGATCCTGGGAACAACTGCCCTGTCAGCCTTCCCTCTGTGCATGGGGAGATCATGGAACAGATCCTCTCAGAAGCTCTGCTAAGGCACAGGAGGACAGGGAGGAGATTTGGGACAGCCAGCACGGCTTCAGCGTGGGCCAGTCCTGCCTGCCCAACCCAGGGGCCTTCCGTGATGCAGAGATACATCAGTGGTCAGAGAAGGGTTTTGTTTGTATTTCTATAAAGTCCTTGACACAGTCCCCCATAACATCCTTCTCTCTAGATTGGAGAGAGATGGATTTGGTTGTTGTTCTCTTTGGTGGATGAGGAATTGTCTGGACAGCTGCCCCCAGAGGGTGGTGGTTAATGTCCTGGCCTCCCAGTGGACCTCAGTGATGAGTGGTGTTCCCCTGAGGTCTGTACTGACCAGTGCTATTTGCTATCTTCATTAATGACATAGTGAAGGGACTGAGTGCACCCTCAGCAAACTTGCAGCAGACACCAAGCTGAGAGGTGTGGTTGATAGTCCTGAAGGAGGAGATGACATCCAGAGGGACCTGGACAAGCTTGAGAAGTGGCCATGGGAATCTCATGGGTTTAATAAAACCAGCTGCAAGGTGCTGCACTTGTGTTGGAGCCACTCCCTGGGTCAGTCCAGGCTGGGGATGGGCAGAGTGAGAGCAGCCCTGCCCAGAAGGACTTGAGAGGCTGGCAGGACCCAGCAATGAGCAATGGCAGCACAGAAAACCAGTTTGGTCCTGGCCTGCATGCAAAGCAGCGTGGCAGCAGGTGAGGGAGGGGATCCTGCCCCTCTGCTCTGGTGAGACCCCTCCTGCAGGGCTGCACCAGCTCGGGGGTCCCAGCACAGGAAGGACATCAGCTGCTGGGTGAAGCCCAGAGGAGGCCACAAAGATGATGAGAGGAACACCTCTCTGGAACATCTCTTCTATGAGGGATGACTGAGAAAATTGGAATTGTTCAGCCTGGAGAAGAGAAGGTTCCAGGGGAATCTTGCAGGCTTTCAGTACTTGAAGTGGCGCCTACAGGAAAGATAAGGACAAATTTCTTGGCAGGACCTGTTGAGATAGCAGAAGGGGGGATGGTTTTAAACTGAAGGGTGTCATTTTTGGACCAGACATAAGAAGCACTTAACAATGAAGGTGTTAAAACACGTCCCAGTTTGCTCAGAGGTGGCAAATGGCCCATCTCTGGTAATGTTCAAAGTCAGGTAGGATGGGGCTCTGAGCAACCTGACCTGGTTGAAAATGTCACTGCTCATTGCAGGGGATGTGAACCACATGGTCTTCTTCCAGCTCAAACTGTTCTATGATTCTATGATTTAAATAGCCTTTACTATTTAAAAATCATAGTAAAGAGTGTGCAAGTAGAAAGAGAGAAAAAAGGAAACATATAAAGCAAAGTGAAAATGTCTGGATTCTATATTTAACCAGGGGAGTATTAGATAAACTAGAAGGTACTTTATATTGTCATTTTATAAGGATTTTAACTTTCTTGATGCTTCCTTAACTTGGAGACATATATTCTGTCCCTTTGTATCAGTATGACCCCCGCAGTGATATGAGGTCCAAAATTTAGTTTATTTAGGCTTTCAAGATTTGGTCTTGATGTGATGAAATTTTACAGAAAATTATATTCCTATTTAAAGATTTTCCTCACTTAACAAGAAAGTAATATGACAATTTTCCCTTTTGACAAGATAGGAAGTTGGCTTTATATATGAGTAAATTTGATCTCTTGATAAACAGGGTATGTGAAAGAAAGTTATGTACTAATGAGAGATGGAAATGGATGGATGTCAGGAAAAGGTGTGGCTGTCTTGAATGAGAACATATATTTTTCTTGTAGGGCTAATGAAGCCAAGGCTTTGCTACAGTCATCCAAATAGATGAGTTCAGCTCTGATTTTACTGTCTTTCCTGCACCTGAATCTAAGGTTCTCCTGATACTTCTGCAGCTATACACAGACAATTTTTAATTTTGCTTTGAGTGACTCCTCTAAGTACTAGTGGGTAATGGCTCATGAGTCCCAAAAGATTCATCCAGTGCAGGATTGTACAATGGTCTATTCTTCTGTCCATAGATGAATTGTAGCAGACTCCTACGCCTTTGTAGCAGAATTGTGAGCTCCTAAAACAAAGAAAGAAAACAAGAAAACTCTTTCAGATTGTGAACAAACGTAATCCATGCCTAGCAGTATCTCTAGCTGAGATTATGTCCCAGCAGCCTCTGTACCATCTGCAACAACTTTGTTTTGAGAGAGGCTGATAAACAGCAAAAAGAAAAATATTTTCCTTTTGTGCAGCAAGCATTCACTCTTAAAATGTGGTTTCAAATCTTAACTCTTTGTGCCAAGTTCTGAAGTACGTCAGGAGATGCAAGTGCATCATAAACATCAGAAAACCATCAAACACTATTTTGGCTAGTCAAAGTGAGGCAGAGAAACAATTAAAATGATTTCCTGAATACAAGATTTTTTTCAGTCTATACAGGGTTTAAAGGCTTTTTAGTATTTTCTATCTTCCTTTTTTAAATTTTTGTGTATGTTTTCACCAAATTTACTTTGAAAATGGTTTATTCACAGAAAATTACATTCGTTTTTTAGTATGTGTGTGTCTCTTAAAAAGTACACTAATAAAAACAAGAATTTGAAGCTTGGATATAAACCAGAACTTTGGTAACTCGGACTTTTTCTTTGTGGTGAAAAGTTACCTTTTTTTTTTTTTTTTTTTCCAGAAAGAACTTAATATATTAAATGTATTCATATAAAGAATATAAAAAACATTTATTTTATGAGCTTGCTTCCTGGCAATTGCAAAACACTTATCAAATCAGGCTCTGAAACCAGGTGAAATCCAGGACTGCACAAAAATGACCAGAATTACCATCTAAAAATTGTTCATTTAAGTTGGACTATCAACATTTTCATTTGCCAGTCTATAGGCAGAAAATCCACCTTACCAGAAAATGTAGGGAATAGATTTGTATCTTCTTCTTAGAATGGATTTTCTGTGCAGATGTTAAGCCTTAGGGAAAAACACCCTTGGGATTAATATGCTTTTCTCCCTCAGTTAAGATCTGGCTTAATACAGTTTACTTTCCCTCATTATGACTGCATTACAAAGTGTTTTGAAACTTATGAAGTATGATTTTTGTTTTGAAGCAAAACATTGTAAATGAGAAGGAATTCATGGAACTGGAGGCAACATGAAATTTAAGGGGTTTAACAGGAGGTGATCACTTTAACTCTCTCACGTTGTACCTCATTACCTCTGCTGCTGATCCCACTAATTTTGATTTACTGTAGTTTGTCTTTCAAAAGATTACCTCATTTCAATTGAAATGTCAAAAGATGGGACCATCATTTTTCTTGGTAATCCCTCTCCTCTCCTCTTCCCCATCATGTTTAATCACCTTGCTGTTCTTTTTCCACTTCTCATTGTTGGTTCTTGTTAGGCTATTCCTTAGGAATGAGGTAATTCTCTATTATCTAGTATTTTCTCCCCATAAAGATATTTTGTATCGCTCTGTGAAACGGAACCCAAACAGCTCCTCTGCAGCTGAGTTACAGCAAAAACATGTGAAACCCTGTTGTCTCTGGTAGCTGCAAAATTGAAATGCAAACCTCTATCAATATTTACTATCAAATTTTTCGATATAAAATGATTTTTTTTTCTTTTCACCATAGATTGCTTTTCATTGAAAACAAAGATTTCAGTTTTTTATCCTGCTTCAATAATCAGCAGTTCAGTTGTCTATTTCTGACATTGTCTTATGTAACATATTTTCTAATAGAAATTAAATTCTGACTTCAAAAATGATTAAGGTATTAATTCTGAATATTCATTTCTTTTGACTGCTGCCAAGGAGTGAAGAATGGACACTTATGTGTGTGATAAGGTATAGCTCTTTTTAAACAGTTATTTAGACAGGAACTTATTTAAATATAGAAAGAATATTCTCTGAGTGCTTTGGTCTTGATTTTAATTTGGGCCTTAGCCCAGTTTCCAGTGTTGAGAGGGAGTGTTTGTGTGTAGTTAATTACAAAAGTAGTGATTTCATCATTCAGGTGGGTAGTGTTCTAAGATTTTGATCCAGCCTGTTCATTTTACATTTTTTTCAGATGTAGTTTGCCAGGTGACCTTGCTCAGTGAAATAATCATGACCTGCTGTTTTCAGCCTTGTTTCATTTAGATGTACAGCCACCTGAATTTTAAGAGAAAACTTCCTTTATGGATGTTAAATGAATTAGCAGCTGCCCAGAATTTCTCAATTTCGTAGCTCACCTCTCATTAAGAAATAATAGGTCAGAGGGGAAGAAAAAAAAAAAAAAAGATAAGCAAGAAAAAACTCCTGCTTTTTGGGTGATTTTGCTCTTAGGAATATGGGCAGAGAAGTGATCAGTGTTTCAAAGAATATTTATAGGGGAGTGCTTCTCTTGTTGTATCCCCTATAGCCACTGTAAGAGAGGAGGAGGCTGCTCTGCTGAACACACAATAACTGTTTAATTTATTTCACTTTTGCTTCTGTTGGAAATCAGACTTTAAAATATCTGTTTTACACTAAAATACTTCATAGTCCTTTAGTGGTTTGTGCTGCCCAGTAGTGTCTGACTGTACAAAGGAAATAGTTGTCCTATTCTAGGACAAGTTTGTATTAACATTGGAGCAGGCTGCACTGAGATCTTGGGCAGCCTTGCCTCCTCCTTCCCTCCTTCCCTCCTTCCCTCCTTCCCTCCTTCCCTCCTTCCCTCCTTCCCTCCTTCCCTCCTTCCCTCCTTCCCTCCTTCCCTCCTTCCCTCCTTCCCTCCTTCCCTCCTTCCCTCCTTCCCTCCTTCCCTCCTTCCCTCCTTCCTCCCGCCACATTTTTCAATAATTGAAGGATAAAACTCCAGGTAATTTCATCCATCCTGGAATCTGACGTTGCTTTGGGCAGAGCCCTGGTTCCATCTGTTCCACCTGGCAGCTGATCTTTGTTGGAGTGGGCTTGGTGCACTCCATGGACATGGCAGGGATCCTGAACTGCATCTGGAGGAACAAAAGGGCCCATCTGAGATTGTTCCAGCACAACCATCTCAGCTGAGCCTGCCAAATCATTTCCAACTGTGCAGTGAGACCTGGTGCAGGTTTGGAGGAGTGTGAGCTATGAGCTGACCCAGGGATGGTCCCTGCAGAGCTGATGCCTTTGGCCTGGTTCAATATCTGCATTGCTGCACATCCTCAGTTTGTAGCTGCACAGTCCAACTGCAGCTCTGCTGGTGCACATTCAAAATATTTAATCACTTTTCCTTCTGCAGTTGCTATGTAGATATTTGCTTTAAAAAAATCATATTTATAACAACAAAAAAATTCCATATACCTTGTGTTACGTCTTTTTCAGTATATGAAGTTACATAGCCAACTGTCATAAGGCAAAATATTTATTGTGATTTTAATTCATTTTTATGGGATATTATAAAGACTGTGATTATAGTGGGTATGTTATTGCTGAATTTTATAATTTCATATGCTGTTATTTTATAATTTCTGGCCTACTGTCTTTATAGGGGCACAGTTATAATAGATTTGCCTTTATTACAGCAAATAATGAATCAGTTTAATGAGATTATACCAATTTTAAACTTGACATTTAACTCAGTCTTAGTTTTTCAATTAATCTCACTATGGTAATCTTTTCCAGCTAGGTTTCTTCAATTATCATTAAAATGAAATAATTTTACATGCTGTTCTCATCTGCTATTGAAAAATTCGAGCTGTGAGCCTCAGATAATTTCCCAGTTGCAGGAAGGGTTAGGAGTAGGGTGGGCCAATATTCCCCACTTACCTTCTAGCTGTGCTTCTACCAAATGATGGCCCAGTTCTGTTTTTCAGCTGCTCTGTTCTGTAATTCTGTCCATAAATGGAGAAAGAAATTGAATAGAAAATGAGAATACTGAGAGGAAAATAGGTTTCTCTGAGGGAGACTGCAGTTTAGGGCAAGCTAAACCAGTATGATTCACTAGCCTGGCTTCTTGAAGTGCTGTGAACAAACATCTCTGCCACTTTACTACATCAGGTTCAGCATGGCTTATTTGACTTTTTTTTTTTAAGCAATGTAACCCAGTTAAGTATGTCAGTGACAATGCAAACATTAATGTAAAACATTAATGCCTTTTACTCATGACAGCACTCTGGTTGAACAAGCACCAGAACTGAGACACAGCAGGGTGTAACACTGTGTAGGTGTCATGGCATGGAGGATTTGAAAGCAAAGTTTGAGGATGAAGTTGCACCGAGGACTGATGAAATGTGAGGGCTCCTTCTTGTGAGAATGGGTCAGTTCCTCCTCAGCTGGGCCCAGCTGCCTGATCCCACCTTCCCCCCACACCAGCTCTAACACTCTGCTGGATAAATTGTTAACAAGTATTTAAATTACAGGCAAACTTTCTTTCTTTGTTAGGCTCATTTTCTTCTCTTTCAACAACTTGAATTGACTCAGTTCAGGGCACGATGTGTGGGAGAATGGGAATGGAGAAAGAGGAGTGTTTATAGTTTGAAGGAAGGGGGAGGAGGAAGATCCCCCCCTCTTGGTCACGATGAATTTGTAGATTCAATTCAAGAGCTAATGTCAAACCAACCTATGCTGGTATTTTTTGCAACAGCCCAATGTTTTTTTTTTCAGAAAGAAAAGGTGTTATTTATTATGTTTATTTCATTTCAAAGCTAAGTGCTGAGTGTCTGTATTCCCTGGACCAGCTCTGATCTAAGAGATGCATTTCACTGGCTCTGACGTGTCACAGAATTCTCTGCATGTGCAGGGCTCCTGCTTTCTATCCCAGCCTGTATTTCTGACTCTGGCAGATTGCATCTTTAAAAGTTAATTTGTAATGCACACCTTTCCATCCCTTCAAGTAACGCCTTGCACTAGACCTGTTGTGAGTCGTAAAAGAGTGTAAATTAGAATTGTTACTAGTCCGTCAGTTTAGTTAATTTACAATGACCCATGAATGCAAGAAGTCATACATTTTCTGAGGAATATTAGCTGTGTATTGAATTAACAATGCTAAGACACCTCTGATTTCAGAAGAAGCATTTTCTTTCAGTTTACTCAAATATGTATTTCGAATATCTCACTGTAATAGAGTGTATATTTATTAATAGTATCTAAATCTGAAGAGATTCTAGGAAGAATGAAAATCCACTGTGCAGAATACAGTGTTTAACATTTTCTTCTTCCCAGTTTGTGCTGTTAATTATCAGAGGTGCATTTGCCTGTTTGTATTGTTACAATGAGATTTATTCAGGTATCAAAAAGCTGAAAATCTTAGAATTAAGTTTTCTGTGATTTTGGAAATGACTTTAATTAAGTAATCTAGAACTGTGGTTGCTGCTACATATGACAATAGGATTACATTTGTGCTAAATTATGTTTTATTTTGTACAGAGTTAAGTCTAAAATCAGAATTAAACATGCATATTTGTTGCAGCACTGAATTGAAAAATACAGGAACTTGTTTGATATTTGGAAATATTAAAAGAGAATATTAATCAGCTCACTCTGATAATGGTAGTCAAAGTTGTTTTAATACAATTTTCTGCTAGAATAAAGGACTTAAGGGTTCCTTAATTTAAAAAAGGTCAACATTCTTCAGAATGTCAAAGCTAGGGAAGATACCAGGGAAAGACATCTAAATGAGTATAAAAACATTGCCTAGAGGCCAGAGGAAGTACTTGGAGAAACAACCTCCTGTGAAGAAAAAGCAAATAGAGCCCCTTTGCCTAAACCCCCCACCCCGTGTTCAGTCTGTGATCCACACACCTCCAACAAGGCTGGAGAAAGTCTGAGCTGTCCCAGGGTAGAATCGTGTGGGACTTTTCACACACAGTTCAATTAACAATCAAAACCAAATTTGAATATGGTTGATGTGATAATGCCGAGAGTCAGATTTTGTTGTTAGTACCTTTTTGTTCTGTGTGTAGCTTGATTTGAGCTCAGAAGCACCATCAATTTTCTGACCATGCAGGTGAAATAATCTGACTAAAAAAAGTAAATGAAGTGCACATAGCTACAGAAAATCACCAGGTAATTTGCTACTTAGGAAGTAAAACCAGATGGTCATAAACCCCATCTGCCAATTGGAGCTCCAGTGAATTCTTTAGAAAGACCAACCCTGATCTAAAGACCTCAAATCACAGAGTAAGTGTTTAAAATAGGCAATTTATGATTAAGACTCTGTGCCCTATTTGCATTTGGTCTTCAGCCTCTGGTAATATCTGAGGAGTCAGGTTAGGTAGGTTTGGGAAGTGATTACTTTTCAAACAAGATGGGACACTTTCTGGTGTTTGAAAAGAGGAAGACAGTAAAGCTCTCTTTACTTGACTTGAAGTATTTTCATAACTTATATTCATACAAATATTTATGAATCATTTATCAACAACTAATGCAGTAATAAATAATATGGCCATTTCAAGAGAAATTTGCCAGAAGAGAAGTTGAATGCATTATAAACTCCTATGGCTCTGAAAAGTTTTCTTCTTGGGCAAGCATCTGGGTCTTCAAGCGCATTCTTATAAGGAAGACAGAAAAACCATCAACCCTCAAAACTGAATAAGTATAAAATTACATGCCAGCATGGGGCATTACATTAGCAAGTAAATGAAGCACAGATTTTTGGAGTATATCCTGCACATTTCCTAACACTTTTGATGAAAGTACAATTTCTAAATGGGAAGTTTTGCCTATTGTAAATTGTATCACTAGATGGCAGTAATAGCCAAGTGAAATGAAACCACCATGAATCTCAGGGTTTTATTTTGAATTCAGTTTCTTAATATCAATTCTAGATGTAAGTCCTCAGCATAGTTCTATGTCCAAACCCAGGTTTTCTATTAACATGAGAGAGATCTCCCCCACACTCCCTTAAAAAAATCAGGTATATATACACTAGCTGGTTCTGCAGGAAGGTGTCATGCTGACATGAAACTAAATGTCAGGTTGCTCTACTCTTTCTCTTCATTTCAATAAATTTGGTGGGAGAATGCAATTACTGTTTATAATGACATTCATCAGTTTAGTTGTTCTCATTCTGAGAATTTTGTAATCAAACCAGATAGGTCTTTTGTATTTAGTGTCCATATTTAAAAATCATTATGGACATTAAAGTCAAGGAACATATGCTTCCTGGTACGTAGAAGAATCAGTTTATTTAGTCTGTCCAGCTGAGTAGCTGTCCTGTTAAAATGTTGTAATATTTATTACTCAAAAGAGAGTTTAATTGGATTTTGCTCCAAAACATGTTTTACATTAATGTTATAGTGTGCAAAGTTTTTCTGTTTGTTGTAGGCTCTTTGGAACATTTGGCTAATCTTTTTAAAATGCTTGTGTTGTTAGATCTCTGCTTTATGTGCATTTGCAGATCCAAGCTGAGCTTCTTGAGAAGAGCTGAACTCAGCCAAGGAGCTGCTTTCATAAAAGTTAACAAAATTGAAAGTGCAGCACAAAAAAGCCATTGTTGAGTGGACTTTTAAAAGCAGGAAGGCACTCTGGTAAGGAGGATCTACACAGAAACTTCTCCCTCCCCCTACAAAACCCAGTGTGTAATTACCAGCCCTGAACTAGCAGCAGAAAGTAACATTTCAGTTTCAATTTGCAACTTGATTAGACTTTCAATATTAAAATTAAAGCTGTGAGAGCCCAGGAAGATCTGCCAGCTCAGCAAACTCCTGGTTTGTTTGCTTGAAATAGGGTTTTTGCTACTGTTTTTGCCATTATTATGCAGATTTAGGTTATCTTGAGATCCCTATAAAATAAAACCACAAGAGTGAAGTGAGAATAAAAAGCAGACAAGAGAGAGGGTATCATTTACTTTAGAGATTTAAAATATATAAATAAAACTCTTTTTACACAAGAAACTGGATGTCTGAGCCCCAGAACCTGAACTGCAGTTCTGATTTGTTTTGACATTGCAGTTTACTTTGAGGAAAAGATAATTTTCTCCACATTTAAATATTACAAACTTAAAATAATATAAACTTGCCATGAATGTGTCACCATAGGGTCTTAGATTATTTTGCTTTTTACCATGACCTTTTCTATAAATTTGGAGAGTTTTACTTAAAGACGGATGGACTGTTTCATGTCTGCTCTAATCTGAGTTATACATTGTTTTCCTGTAACAAAGATATGAAGAGTTTAGTATTATTTATTCAATTGTTAAGTTCTCCACTGGCATAAATCTCATACTGCAAGCAATAATTAGTACTATTAAGCCAGTTTGCATTACCTCTTTTGTGGAAATTATTGGTCTAGATGTGTATTATTTCCAAAGAAGCTGTTGAAGAGATTATGTAATGATGTATTTTCGTTAATATTGTCACCATTAGCTCTTCATGAGTGATTCAGATCTCAGAAACAGAAGAGCTTTGGAAGAAGTTCTTAGCTTGGTTGCTCTGCTCACAAAGCAAGGTAAGTTGCTCAAGGCAGAACAATGCAGTAATTCATCACTCTCTCATTTGGCACCTGATTTAGCATGGATATATCAGGATAATCTTGTATTCTTCCATGTAAGACAACTCTCCTGATGTGGAAACAACTGACATTTTGCAGGTTATTGTGCCATGAATGAGTGAAATCCTGGCAGCAAAGAAATCAGAACCAAAAATGTTTGAGGTCCTTCCTGTCAGGATGTTGAACCAGGTTCATTTTGTTAGTGAGAAAGCACAAAGTTGAGTGGATGCCTTGTGAACAAGTGTCTCTTGTGAACTAGAGACAGGGCCAAAGGCAGGAGGGCACAAAGGAGGTTAATGCTTGGGTGTTACAGTCCTGGGAACTTCAGTGTTTCTGCATTGAAACTTCTGAGTTTAGGCACCCAGATAAGGTGCTTCATATACCTCCTGTTAGTGTGGACACTGAAAATTAATTTTATGTCTGTTTAGCTTTTTCCTGGCCTGATGATTACACACACCAGCTATTTGCTATCTATTCTGTTTCTTTACGCTGCCTTCTAGACTATGTAAAATGTTCTTTCTCTTCATGAACGACCTTCACTTTTTCTCTGAGGCTGAAATGCCTTTAAATCAATCTAGCTGAAGGTCAGCCTCTTAGCTCTGGTTCAGCATCCTACAGGCTCTTCCTCCCAGCTTTTAAGTTTGCTGTCAAGTCCTTTATCACCCTGTTACCTTGGAATCTGCCTGCCGGGGCTCTACTCTTCTTGCAGTAAATTTGCATGACAACTCTTTTTCCCAGGGACTTTATAATTTCTTTCGGTACTTTGAGTAAGGCCAAAAATCTTGAGAAGCCTTTTTAGTCTTCCCAGGAGAAAGTTTCCTTCCTCCCTACAAATACTTGTGACTGGCTGTTCCTGCACCTCAAATCTCTTTTTGCTGTTATCTTCATTTGTTTTTGGTGTAGCTCATTTTCCTGGCCCAGGCTGCAGAAAGAAACCACTCTTGATGCCACACATTTGCATTTTCTGCCACCTCACGGAGGAAATTAGGATGAGCAGAGCATAAGTCATGGGGAAAATAAAGAAAGTTGAAACTTGCAAGTGGGAAAGTGTGTGAGTTTGGCCTGAGCTCAGCCTGAGTAAGGGGGAAGAAAGATATTTCCATAAGTGTTTGTTTAATTACTTATGTTTCCTTTTTTCCAATATTTGAATAAGTCACTGTAAGTTTGTGTTAACTGTGGCAATAAGTTAAATTAAGTTAAAATAAATTCCCTGATTGTTAAGACTGGTTTGTCTGTGGCAATATTTAAATTCTTTAGATCTTGAGTCAAATTCCACAAGGAAATGTGGGCTGATAAATTCTGCTTTACTTTGTTTTTGCTGCCTAGTTTGCCTGGGATATCCCAGTAGTACAGAGCTGGAGACAGCTGGGAACAGCTATTCCTGGATGCTCATCTGTGAATAGCTCCTGTCTACTTTACATCCCCGGGCTACCCAAACCTCTGTTCTCTTGCCAGGTTACACAACTAAGAGTTTCAAATAACTTTATGCATAGTTAGTTGTACTCTAGGAATTGTCTCAGATGACCTGCCATTCAGTGCATTATGAAATTCTAATCACCAGACAAAGTTTTCTGCCTTGAATCCTAATTCTCCACTGGTTTGCACCTCAGCTATTAATTTGCACATATGCAGAGTGAAATTAGGTGTTAAATGAAATCAGACCAGTTTGGCAACAACCTTCTGAATAGTTGTAAATTATTGTGATGAAATTTAAAGAAATAGGGAATTGAGCCCTTTGTGGCAATTTAAAGGGATTTTGTCTGATTGTTTGCACATGATGTGGAAATTATGAAACATTTGTTTTACCTGTCTCTAATAAAACATCTATGTGTATCATCAGATGAGAGCAGCCAATAATTTAGGACCTGAAATTGTTGTCTTTCTTAAGATATTAACAACCAGCACAGTATTAGTTCTTCAAAGAAAATATTTATATTTAAATAATGGCAGTGCAGTATGAGTATCAAGGTTTTTGTGAAAATAGCTTTTTTTTTCCCCTGAGATAATGATTATTGATTACTAAATGGGAGCAGTATTCTGTGACTTCCAAAATTAATATTGACTGTATTCTGACAAGTAAATTGCACTAAATGCTAAATTTTATATGTACTGGTATTAATGTGATTTTTAATATTGCTTTAGAAATCAATAGTTATTGAAAAAAAGCATTCACAGAATCATGGAAATATTGGTTAGAAAAGATCCTTGAGAATCAACTTGTCTAACTTCTGTGACACCTGAAGAGACAAGACCCAGCAGCAGAGGGTGAATCTGAAATTTCTTCAGAAGCCCTCAGTATGTATATCTTTACTCCTAAGAGCTTTTTTTTTTTGGTTACAGCTTACAGACTTGCAGTCTATGTAGGTTACAGCTCACAGCCCTACAATAAATTTGTCCTCTTGACATTTTCCATTGTTCTCTCCAAAGCCGTGGCAAAGGAGTGTGAGGAGTGCACAGTTCTGTGTTGGTGCAGAAGTAGAAACTCCAGTTCTGTCTCAGGTGCAGCCTGTCCTGAGAGATGCTGCTGGTGCTGCTCTCAGTTTACCTCTTTCCTTACACCAACACCTGCTACCCCAACAAGCTTCCTGCTACCAGACTATTGCCAACTCTAAATAGTCAGCAATGGCTTCTTAACACAAAAATAGAGTGTTGGGGTGCAAACCCCTCTGGGCCCCATCCACACAGGCTCAGAAGCACTCAGAAATGTGAGGGCTGAATTAAAACCTTCAGAGAAACTAAAGTACATAAATCCATGCAGACATGAGATATTAATGTTAAGTTCTAGTTTTAAATAAGTGGAGTGCCTTAAATAAGTGCATTAAGCAGATAAAGAGCCTGTGTTAGTAAGAAAAGCCCTAAAGCCTAATTTAAAGTTCAGTAGCAGAATTAACCAAGGCCTAGACATAACTAAAACGTTCTGCAGCATTGCTGGCATTCCTAGATAGAACAGATAGGGTTATGTGTGTGGAATCTGTGTAAGAAATTATCACCACTTTCACACATCAATGTTAGGCCCAGATAGGGCCAAGAGAACAGTAATAGAATCGTGTTTGCAGCTGATTGGGTAAAAAGAGAATAAAATGCACTGCTCTGAGAATGCTGGAGATCAGGGGGCTGCTGCTGCTGATGGGGCTGCTGCTCTGCCTCTGCCTGGGAGGAGGGGAATTTATGCCAGAGGTGCACAATGGCAGGGACTGTTTTCCTCTGAACGCTTCACCTTCGAGACTGATCTTCCAGCCACACAATAAATAAGTTTTACAACAACCCAGCTACTCTAGTTTTCTTTGAAGACCCTAGCAAGCCCGACAAGAGAGCACATGGGAAGCAAGAGCAGGTGCCAAAGATGCTACAAAACCATTGCTTAGGGATGAGATCTCTAAAGCAAGGCTTAGCTGGAGCTAACACCAGGTAAGGACCTAATGGGAAGCCATAATTGATTCTACCACTCCAGCAGTAAGAAAAGGAAACTGTAGGTCTGTTGGTGAAAGGGTCCAGTCCTGTATTATGTTATTTCTCATTTGCCTGCTGTTGACTAAGCAACAGCATAAGCATTCTCTGTGGCTGGATTCACAATGTAGGACTGCATTAATGAATCCAAGAGAACTGTGGAACACAGCTGGAGAGCAGAACTGAGAGCACTGCTCAGCTCATGGCAGAGGGGGACATTAGCTTTGGCAGGCCATAAGCCCTGGCAGCTTAGAGCAGAACCTGAAGAAAGAAGCAGGAGATAACAGTGTGCCTGTACTTGTCTGTGCAGGTCTGTACTGGCTTACAGTTCAGCAATGTTATTAAGAAAAATAGATATGGTTGTAATAGTTATTATTGCTTAAGCAAGGAGTTATTTTTAGCTACAGCTGAAAAGGTATAAATACTGAGCTCTGGAATCAATAAATCAGCTTCAAGCATTCAAACCATGGAGTCCACATCTCTTTATCAATCACCGTCAGAAAACTAAGTTATTTTATCTAATTGTTTTACAATCTGCTTTTAATTTGCAATATCATGGTTCTTTAGGACAGTAGGACTGGAAATGGATTGATGAAGTTTTCCTTTTCCCTGGTCCCTTTTTTGCAACTAATTATACCTCAGGTTGTAATTACACTCTACATCACAGTGAAAAAATAATTTGTCATTTATAAATGCTGTATATTTTCTGTTGGTTCTAGGCAATAGCTCATGAAACTTCATCTGTTTACAGCCAATTCAGTGGGACTGTGTGCATTTTCATCAGATAAGGATCTGACCCTCAAGAAAACAAACCTACAACAAGCCTCAAGTTGCTAAGTGGTAATGCATTAACAGATTTTTATTTTCATTTTCAGATATTATATCATTAAAACAATTAAATCAAAACAAAGTAGTTCTACAAAGTGCTCAGCATACAATATGAATCTCTTTATCTACTATTATAGATCCTTCCTCTTCCTTAAAAAGGAAGCTATGCAAACATCCTTTTTAGTACTCAGACCATATTATCTTTCTCAGTGTTTTTTGTGCCAAAAAAAGGTGAAGAGGCAAATTCTCTTGAAGTCTGGAAAGAAAGCCTTTCTCTTTGGCTTTATGCATGCTGCATTTTCATTCCTTTGTTCCTTTGCTCCTGTTCTTGAAAATAGTTGAATTTTTCAGTGATGGAAACACATTGGCAAATATGTTGTATTATTGTAAAAACAGAACGCCAGTAGATATTTCTTTTTAAACAGCTACAGTTTTTTATTGTGATGTTGTTTCCATTGTTAGAGCTCAAGCCTGTGGGAAATTACTTTCAGCAGTTTTTGTGTGCACATTTGCTCTCTCTTGCTCATGCTCTCTCTGACACATACACTGTTAGCCTTAATAAGAGAAAAAAGCCTGAAAACTTTGAAAAATAAGTTATGAGACTGGAATGTGCATCAGCCAACAACAATAGCAGGATTCTTAATTGATGATCAGGGGCTGGAGCACCTTTCCTACGATGCTGAGAGAACTGGGGCTGTTCTCCCTGGAGAACACCAGCACCAGGTTTGCACCCTCCACTGCCTGAAGGGGATCTACAAGAAGGCTGGGGAGGCACTTCTGACAGGAGAGTGTGGTGATAAGACAAGGGGGAGCAGCTTCAAGGAGAGTAGGTTTAGATTAGATGTTCGGAAGGAATTCTTGACTGTGAGGTTCTGAGATGCTGTTAAAGGTTCCCAGGGAAGCTGCGGCTGCTCCATCCCTGGGAGTGTTCAAGGCCAGACTGGATGGGGCTCTGAGCAGCCTGGTTCAGTGCAAGGGGTCCCTGCCCTGACAGGGGGCTGGAACTAGACCATGCCTGGGTCACTTCCAAAGCAGTCTGGGATTGTATCTGCCCTTTATTGAGAGATAAGATTCCTGCCTATCTTTTAAGTTTTGTAATGTGACTATTTAATGTTTATGCTATTTATCAAATGCTGTTTGGAATAATGGGTATAAAGTACTCTAGATGAGTGCCACATGTTTCCATTCTCTGGCAGTATTCTACAGACAATGACTGAATGATCTTAGTTGGTTAGCACCTAATTCTGTATTCTTTGTTACAGTTTGTGACTGAAATACAAGCATAATTTCTTATCTGTGCATCATGGAAATCAAAGTTCACTTCTAATTTGTCCTAAAAATGGAAGGCCAAAATTATTTGGAACAAAGAAAATCAAATATGTAATAAATAAATGTCCTTCTGATCTTGCAGGAAGGAAAGAAAATTAATTGGTAGAGCTACCAAAGGTGGACATTACAAGGAAATACCACTAGAAAAAGCTGTCTGAACTACTTCATCTCAGTGTGGGGCCCCTTTGCTTGTAAGATTAAGTTGCTGGTAATAATTTAAAGTCTTCAAATGAATAATGGCCCAAACTTAATAGATGCTTGAACTTGCAGGGTTCTACTGAAGGAAATACTTCAAAAATTCAAAGCTAAAGTATTAAAAATGTTAGGATCACAGGTATATTCCTGTTAAAATTCATGCATTTTGCTGTGACTTTCAGCAAAAACAGAGTCAGGCATTTTTGTTTCTTCTGGTGATTACTGACTTACTGGTACTTTAACACTGGTTAAATGAATCCTGACACTGCAACCCTCATGCTTACATTGTCCTAAACCTACTTTCAATATGAATTAATGACTGAAAGAAAAAAATACACAGGTACTTAAAATACACGAGGAAAATACTTTTGAAAAAGTGCATTATACCAAGCACCACAAAATCATGCACTCAGTGCAGCAAGTTTTCTGTCTGCCACCTAAAAGAAGTTTGTTAGTTCCAGAGTCTGCCATGACTAAGAGCTGTCATTCCTTATCAAGTCTGTCTCTGAAACCCCAAAGCTCAGAAAAGACAAGGTGACTGTCTTGTTAGAAAAGTCCCTGGGGGTGTTCGGGTGAATATCAAGCTCTGAAGGGCAGCTTAGGAGTTTCTTTCAGGCCTGCTTTTCTAGGGGTTACATGGATCTGCTCACTGTGGGCTTCACAACAGATAAAAACATCCTTCCAACAGTCAATCAGAGATTTTAAATAAAAATGTGACAACATAACTTAGAGGAACTCTTGGCAGAACCAGCAGCTTGGTGTCATTTGAGTATCTGAATGGAGATGTCAGCTGACAAGCAGAGCAGAAACTGCTGCCAAGACAAGGCTTGGACAATCTCCTGTAGGTGGGCTCTGCAGGACATCCTCAGGGTGGGCAGCTGTGATATGGGAAGGGATGAGACTCACCAGCAGCAGAGGGTGAATATGGGGTTTATTCAGAAGCACTCACTATGTGTATCTTTAACCCTAAGAGCTTTTTTGGTTACAGCTTACAGACTTTCAGTCTCTACAGGTTACAGCTCACGGCCCTACAATAAATCTGTCCTCTTGACATTTTCCATTGTTCTCTCCAAAGCTGTGGTCAGGGAGCGTGAGGAGTGCACAGTTCTGTGTTGGTGCAGAAGTAGAAACTCCAGTTCTGTCTCAGGTGCAGGCTGTCCTGAGAGACACTGTTGCTGCTTTTGCTCTTTGTTCAACTCCTTCCTTACACCAACACCTGCTACCCCAACAGGGAATCTTTTCAAGTGCATTTAGACCTGGTGAAAAGGAAAGAAAAAAAGCAATGTGGAAGAACTTTAGTCTACAATAAATTCATATAGGACACTGGGAGAGGAAGAGAAACAATAGAAACAGACATTGAAAATTGATAGCTGTTCAGGGCAATAGTAGAGTTTTGAGTTTTGTTTTATTTTGTTTTGCTTTGTGGTGGCTGTGAGGTTTTTTCAAGGGGGGTGGGTTTACTTTTTACTACCTTCTTCAGGAGCCAGGGCTTACATGGCAATGCTGTCCCTGCTTCTCTTCATCTGGTCATTGCACCCATAATAACTTTTGAAATTACAGCTATTTTCAAGCAAATTTGGAATACACTTCAATTCCTACGAGATCTGTGGCACTCAGATGCTGGAGATTTATTCAAAATAATGTTGCGCTAAATGAAAAGCAGGCAGAATATACCTGGTTCTTTGAAATAAGGATGAGATTCCTGAGGTGAGTAAAGCTTTGTAGGGGAGTGAAGGATAAAAACTCTTAGGAGGGTTTCATTACTTCTGCTATTTATAAATCAATTTAATTTCCTTTGAAGACTTTCTTAAATTCTGTGCAGCATCTAGGAAAGAAATGTAAACTTGTAAGATCACATCCTTTATGTTGTAAAGAGATTGTCTTTTAAATACTTGGGAATATTTTATTTTCTCCACATTAAATTTGGATTATAATCCTTACTGCCATATTTGAAGATGGAAATTACCTGAAATAAAATTTTGAGAAATAAAAACTGTAGAGAACCATATTATTATTAAAGTTAAAAGGTGCTTGAAATTTTAATCTATTAATTAGTTCCAAATTATTGTATTTTTATAGCCTTAATACAAGTTTATAGAAGCCACAGATATTTGTTGTCTAAAGTGCAAAATCACAGAATAGTCTATACAAGGAAGGACTTTGAAAGGTCATCTGGTCCAGCCTTTCATAGGAAAGGGAGCAGAGATGAGATTATTTCCAACCTGTCCCACCATATCTTGAAAACCTCCAGTGGTGGAGGCTCTCCCATGTCTCTGGTGAGGTGGGTTAGTGATTGTTCCCACTGGCCAAAAAATGAGATTACTTTCAATTATTAATCATGTGTTTTACATACTAAAAAGATCTTTCAAAGATTAATTTCTTCCCTCTAGTTAAAGAATGATTAGCTAAGTCTAATTATTCCAGTTATTATAAAGTTTAATAAATCTGTTAAATCCACAGAAGTCTGCATTTATGATTCCCTGAACTCAAAAGTATTATATGAAAAGTAATGCATGCCATGAGTTGGAAGGTTTATTATTGCTTTAGAAAGGCTTGAAGAAAGCACAGAGGATTTGAAATAAAGATATGGAAAATCTGAATTTAAATTAGAGGCAGTTGTTGGCAATACAATTATGTTTACACAGTAGGAATAGCTTATTAAAGAGATATCATTATAACTGTTTCCAGCAAGTGTAGAGTAATTGGCTTGAATAGCCACTTGATGTCATCCTGGTGCAATAAAATTTGTCTAAAAACCTTTGATTTAAAGAGAGCTATTGTTTTCATGAAAAGTTGTCTGTTAACCTCTGCTTTTCTTTTCTTAAAAATTTATTTGTTCATATTTTCCTGTGGTCATGTAGAATCTATTCAAGAAGATTTGTGAAAAAATGCTCTTTTTTTGACTTTAGATATCTGCAGATTTTTCAAGAAAATGTGACTCACTTGTCCCTTATGTAATTAGATTAATATCAACAACTAGGTTGATTTGGCCCAAATACTCTATTGATGTTGTATTAAAAATATTTAGGAAGTCTTTCAAGACTGAGAGATGGTTTTACCTCTAAGATCATTCAGATGTGTTATGCCACCTCCGAGCTGTTTTTCCAAACATCAATAAACTTTACAAAGGCAGTTATATTTTTGTCCAGGAAGAGTTGCTCTGTAATGTTTTCTTCTTGGCATCCAGCTTGATTTGAAGGAGCAAAAGGGCCCATTTGATCATTGTGCAATTTTTTGGTGAGGAGGCGAGAGGGCAGAAGAGATAAACTTTAGATAAACTTCATAGGATTCAGAACTAAATTTTATATGGACTTTGTCAGAATTAATTTTCTCTGATACTTTTACCAGAATGAAATGTCCCTGATCTCCCAGTGTCTTTCTCCCACTATTAATTCTACTCCCGCCTAGGCAGGAACATCAACTGATTTCTTACTACTTTTTCAGTTTCCTATGACTTGTTCTTTCCTTTTACCTCTTTGTGAACTTTATACTTTTGCTCAGCTCTGTGACTGCTCAGCCAGCATTTTCTATCATACTATTCACAGTATTTTCCCACACTACTCCCCCAGAGCTGTAAAATATGAGCTTTGACAGACTGCCCCTTTGTTCTTGTGATTATATTTTATTTACGAGAGTTTACAAGTTTGTGTTGCCATTTGAAACTTCCACAGATTCTACAGCCTATTGTGTAATCTAGAAGATTATTTACAGTCTATAAACTGACACAAGAACAACTTGTTTTTCAGGCTGGAGGAATGAACAAGTGCTGTGCACAAGCTCTCTGGCAATCTGGGAAACTCTGTGTAAGAAACTTTATCTCTTATCCAGTTTCTGTGTTTGTGATCCCAGAGCCTTCTCTGGCAGCTGCCTCAGGAAGATAAAGCTGAAAGCATCCAGGTAGGTGGAAAGAAGTTGATTAAGGGTACAGTAAAACTTCTATAGTAACAAAGACTTATTGAAAAGAGTAAGGATAATTCAGTGTGAATAAGGTGAATAATAGGGATTTGATTGAAGTGAGAAGATTAGTAAGAAATGACTACTGTCTTCCTTTAAGCTCTATCTCAATGTGTGAAGCAAGGAGATAAAGTGAAATTAAAGGCCAAAGGAATTTTTTTTCCTGGAGTATAATCATTCATTGGCATTTGCTGTTTCAGGAGGTCATTGAGGCAAGACAGGAGCTGATCATAGCAGCTTTTAAGGGTTCATTAACAGCAATTAGTATTTTTTTTTCCTTTGAGTAGTTTGCAGAAGGGATTAAACAGATATAGGCTTAAAAGCAAGCACCCTGAACACAATGGCAAATAAAAAATGGGCAGTATTTGAATTAAAGAGAATACAGTCATTTTATTTGAACTTCCACAATTGTTTGTGCCCACAACAATGTTTTTGTTTGGCAGAGTGGGACAATATGGTTGTTTTCATCCAAGTTTATACATAAACACTTCATTTGCTCTTCTCATTGATAGCAATTTGGGTAAGATTCATCTGCCTGAACTTAAATATTTTCAGTGAATATATTTGCAAATGTTAACTCTTATGTGTATTTCAGTGAATGGCAACAGATGCCTTTAGGGCAGAATTTGTATTCTTTTGCATAGATGCCTAAATTAGGTCAAATGGACTGTGTTCTATAACTGAATATTTCTTCCCCTGCTGCATATTACTTCTAATTGAAAACAAATCAGACAATGCTTATATGTAGGTAGGTACAAGGCAAGAATGAAAATTTAGGTGGAATGAATTGTTATATTGATCATTGCTTACAGTTTCTCACAACTGAATTCCATAGTTTCAGTCTTGCAAAGTGTTAAGAGAAATTATCTACAACTTCTTCTGTTTCTACTTGGTGTCTCCATTCCAAAACTTATTTTATATTCCCTCTGAGAAGGTGCTTTTACAAAATCATACACTTTTTATTACACTTGCTGATGGGTTTTATCAGACATGTATGGACTCATTCCCCTGTTTATATTATAAAGTTATAAAATTGGACTATTTTTGGCCTGCTAAGGTTGTTATACACAAGGCTTGGCTTTTTTGTGTTTTTCACAATTAGACAACAGTATGTTTAAATGATGTAAACTCTCTGTGACTTTCCAGTTCCTGTTAATCCACATGGAGTTCTCATATAATGTTATTCTGCATACTCTAACTGAATTCTATAAAATATACCTCTGCTCCTTCAAACAGTACTTGGTATCTTAAGACATTCATCTGTCAAGCACAAAAGTTTAAAAAGTTGGCATGTGTTAACTTAGTTAACTTAAGCATTTAGATTACTTTAAATAGTCAAAATTTGTATGTCCTGGAGGAATAGAAATCTGAAATTAGATAAGATTTCTTAGTCATAAAAGAGAATGAAAGCAGAAAATGACAAATTGATGTATGAGAAGCAATATATGAGATGTGGTTGATAAATTATCTTCTGATATGTTAATGAATTCCAGATAGAGAAGTTCACAATATGATGACTTATTGAGATTTTAATAAAGTAAATTAAAAATTGAAAGGTGATCTGAATAAAAGAAGCTCCAGGAATCTTTGAAAAAATAATTAGGAATTTGAGGTTTTTAAAAGGCTTTTTATAGACATTGACCTTTATACTCACATATACACATATTTGAATTTTAAATAGATACATCTGAAAAATCTACTGATGCTACACTTCTCCTTATACTTACATGGAAAATAGCAAATTCTATAATACTTACTTAGAAATATGCTCTTTATACTTGAATACACTAAAAAAAATCCATATTTAGTGCCAGATTCTTTTTGACCCCACAGAAAACCCTGCAGATCTGTTTTGCAATGATGAGTAAAGATAATACACAGAAAGATGCAAAAAAAATTTTTAAAAAATAACATATTTATGATTAAGACTTCATTTTAGTAAAAAAAAAAAAAAAACCAACAAAAAAAACCAGATAGGATTTGTTCAAGGAAAACCAGTTCTGTAGTGCTCTTTTTTTCTGTTTTGGTTTCACACAAGAAACTACAAGCAACTATGTAGGAAAAGAAAAACTATTGCTGTGGCAGGAAAAAGTAATTGTAGTTGTCAGTTCAGCCTGCTAGTCAACCATGGTTTTATTTTTTCTGAAAAAATATTCTTATTGTCTCAGCATCTGATTCAACATGTTTGATTGTTAATGTTCATATTATAATTTTCTAACATTAAAGCATATTTTGTAAAATAAATTTATTTTCTCAATATTTCCTATAATGCAGAATCTTTCCAAAACCATAAGTATTCTAATTACAGTAAAGTGAGTATTTAAACACTGATTAATCTTGAGAGATAAAAATCATCTGCTATAACTACAAACAACAAAGTGAAAACACTCAAATAATATATTTATATAAAATACAGGAGAAATATTCCCCACTAAATTTAATCTAGCAAATGTTTTCATTATATGATACGTATTTTTTTCTTTACTGTTTATCTTACTTTTTCTTTCCTCTTTTTTAACCAAAACTAAGATCTATTTAACATTTGTTGATTCTCCCAGCATCAAAGCAAATCTGCATAATTTTAATCTTTTCAATGTGAAATCTAAGCACCATTTTATATTCCCCATGTATGACAGGAATGCTCTAAATGTTGACTTTTACTGTGGGGAGTTGAAATTTCTCTCAGAACAGAAATGAGAGTGCTGGTGCCTGTAGCAGTGGGTGCAGAATTCTGTACATAAGGTGCTGGGAAAGGTGAAAGTTTAACAAGAAAGTTTCACAGATATATAGGTTTAGCAGAAGGCTCTTTGAATGTAGAACTTAAGAATAGAGTAGAAATGAGAGCAAGTTTTGATATAGGGAGAATAAAGGATGTCTGAAGTTAGAATTGCTGAGCCAGTTGTTACTGGACAACTAAGAAAGCAAAGGTTAAGGCGAGTTGGAAAAAGGTTTTATGGCAGGAGCAAAGGATATGTTGACCACAGAGAAAGAAGATGTTTTTACCAAGCAGAAATAGGTCTTAGAAAAGCAAAAGATACTATAGACAAACAAAAACCATGCTTTTACCAAGTAGAAACAAAGTCTAAGAATTTTCTACTGCAAGAAAACAGAAAAACAACTTCAGGTTTAAATTGTAGCATACTAAGTTGAGGTGAATGGATTGCACTAACCATAATATGGTGATGATATTGGTTGTGATGGGCTATAGGTAAATATAAAGGTATTGTGTATGATGCTGATTGAGTTTTATATATTAAGATGCTCAGTGAAGAAAACTGTACAATGCATTGTAGCCAGAACTGAAGTGACTTCAGACACTCCTATATGCTGTAGCTGGCAGCATTGGGCTGGCTCTGTCACCCCACAACCCATGACACAATAAAGAGCATTTCCAAAGAGCCACCTGGAGTCCCGTGTCTCTCATTTCAGGCTCTTACAATAAGGGATTCTCAGTGGTCATTCACATCAATAGAGACATTGCCTGCAAAATGAGTGTGGCTTTTTTATTTTTATTTAAAATTCTGTAGCATTGTGTAAAGAAATTGTTCCAGCAGTGCTTGTCTTTGTTTTTACAATATTTTCCCCGGTTAAACATGCATCCGATTTAAGTATTAGGGAAGGAAGTCACAGTAAATTAACAGCTAAGCCTGGAGCTTTGGAGAGAAAACTGCTCTTTCCTCTTTACAAAAAGCTTGGAGGAAAAAGCAGTTTCTCTTCTTTGAGAAAATTATCTTCTTTCAGTTATTTGGTTGCAGTGACTGAGGTCAGGGTAAACTGAAATACATGAGAATTGGATGGAGGAGAGATTAGGATCTACAAGCAAACACTGCCAACTTCCAAAGAATAGAAGGAAATCTCACACTGTCATATTTTATAAAGTGTCAGAGTACAGGTATTTGGTTGAGGATAAACTAAACAATTATAACCAAATTGTTGCTTCTCAGATCTTTAAAATAATTGATCTCTCATTTATTGATGGGCTTAAATACAAACTCAAAGTCATTCTCATCCATAATAGAACTGCTAACTTCTAGGTATGCAGGAAACACAATCATGATGGCTATCAAATCAAACATTTATTTAATTATGCAATTAATACTTCATTCCCGTATGCAGAATACCTGAAAGTATTGTAACATTAATACAGTCCTAATCTGGTTTAACTCCTTTATTGCATAAACACGTAACAAAGCTTCAGGACTGAGTAATAGCAAAATCCACATGAAATGTGCATAATCTAAAGAGCTCTATCGGGCAGAGTTTGAAAATTTGGAGTTTCTGTTTAAGTGTGTTGAACATAGCTTTTTAAAGAATAACGTGGTTCATTAGAAGAAAAAAAAAATAATGTAAGGAGTATCACTGATTATTATCAACAAAAGGGTGTATTTTCCAGATAATAAAAAAAAATTCTGTTCACAGAGTTTGAACTAAATGTTGAGCTAAATTCCTACCATGACCCAAATTCAGATTAAAGTAGCAGAAGAATCTGCCTTTGAATTGTCATATAACATAAAATAAAATGAGGATCTGATGAGTAGATGATGGCCCCTGTGGTTTATAGCTGTTTACCTGACCACATTTTGCATTATCTCTTTCTGATTCTGCAGATCCATGTAATTCTCCAGCTGATAAACTAGAAATAAGAAGTGTGTGAGCTTTGCCAGCTCCCCTGTTTGAAGCTCAGGTGTCAAGGTAATTGCTCTTTTTTCCAGCTACTGGAAATTTGGGACTATATTAGTGTAAGTATCTCACCTTTCTCTTTTTAAATTAAAGCATGAGTTTATCTTTTTTGGTTGTAGAGAGAGAAAAGCGTGGAAATATGACACTGGAACACCCTGAAGGCTTAAACAGTAGAGGGTTGTATCAAACTGATGAACCTATGATTTTTCTTTCAGTCTTGCATTTATTTGGGACTGGTTTATTTTCCTAAGCTACCTGTGATGACAAGTGGTGCCAGAACACTTCTGAACCTAGTTATTTTCTTGCCTGTTTTTGCATTGCGTCTCGCAGGGCTCTGGTTTGGTTCCTGTACTTATTTGAATGCACAGTCTGACTTACTGAGAGTTTGAGTGGAAGATGGCCTGAGTTAAATGAGCATCATTTATACCCAGTTGCAACTATACAAGACCTGCAATTGCTTTCCTTTTATATGACTGGAGTATGAGATCAAAAGGTGAGATCAGCTAAGACAAACCCGTGCAGATTTGTTTTATCGTGGTGGGTTTGGGCAGGAGCTCTGAAGAGGGTGTTGTGGGGTGCTGTCCCTCAGCAGGCTGTGGGGCTCTGTGCAGCTCCTGACCAGAGGCTGCAGCACAAGGACCTGAAGCCAGCTGGTAACGCCACTGCCATGGAAATGAGACCATGCTGTGCTTCAATCCCCTGGTGAGAATCACCATGCACATATCTGTGAGATGTCAGACAGATTAATGGAATACGTGTGGCACGTTGGGCAACTTGCATAAATGATCTGTTGCCTGCAGCTGGTTCGCAGTGTAATTTTGTGTTATTGTTGCAAGAAGAGATAGCAGAAGGGAGTGTGACTCCTCACAATGTTTTGCCGTCTGTCTCAGCTGCCTGGTAGCCCAAGGTTTAAGATTTTTTTGTGTTAATATTTAAAGTCCCAAGAGGATTGCATCCCAAGTGCAAATGTTTTTGAGTTTCTGATGCCCTGTATTCCACTTCAATCTTGATGGTTAGGAGGGAGAGGTCTGGGGCCTGAGGGCTTTCTGAAATGAGCCAGCTGAGAGAATACAGTATCTTTTCCTCTGGAGTACTGGCTGTGTGGAATTTTTCCCTCCAGAGCCCAAATGTGCGATAAATTTAGTCTACTTAAAAATATGTTTACCACCTAAGCTTTGCATGGCAATACTATCAGTTGTACTCATTCAATTGTTAGTAGTTATGATTTAAAGTAGCAGACTAAGGAAGAAAGACTGTGGGAACACCCTAGTCTTATTAAAGTCATCACTCTTTGCCTTGGACATTGCTTATGAACTATTATTAATTTGACATTTTCAGCTTACTTTCCAGTATTTTAAGAATCTCTAAGAGGCTTTTATGATTGCTTATTTTAAATCATAAGCCATTAAATACTTCAGACAAATAAGATTTTATGCTCTTCACTTGTAATATGCACAAAGGTCAGCTACTAAACATGCTGAGACTCTTTTGCTGGAGGTATCTTTATTATCCCATCTGTATTTCATCTGCCTGTCATAACTACAAAAGGAGCAAATCCAAATTCATCGCCAGATGTGGGGCAAGAAAACGAAAAATGCCTAGAAAAAAGAGAACAAAGAGTGCTTGGTTAAGAAGAGCAAGGACTATTCAGTTAAGGCAGGAGAGATGAAACAAAGTTTCTAAAATGTAGCAGGTAGCAGAACCACTGTAGTTTGCAGAAAAAATTCATATACAAGCATTTGTTTTAAGGAAAAAAAGCTGATGTGAATATTAGGAGTGTGATCTCTTATATTATTGGTTAGCAGACACATGAACAGTTATATTTATTGCGTATCCAGCTGTGTGTTGCTCTAATCTGATAGTGAAAATATTATAGAAGCTATATTCATTAGAAGAAAATGTTTTTTAATAAATGTTTTCTAGTTATATTGGGACTGGGGACCGTGCATCATTCACACACCAGCACAAATGGCTTCCTGAACAGGAAAACACGAGCTCCTGGGCCATCCCAGACCTGCGCCGTGTCCTGGCTGTACCAAGGCTGGACCTCAAGGACTGCCCAGGACGTCCTTCCATCGCTGCCGGAGGAACAGGTTAGCCTTGCAAGCAGAACTTCCCCATAAAAATGGGCAATAATATAAGTAAACTGGAAATTCTCCATAAAGATTGTTTATTGCATATTACAAAGGAACAAGGCTATATAATAGAAGAAAGAAAGCTTATACAACTCCTTATGTGGGTGAAAGCTTATTGTCCTTGGTACCCCCCTGATGGCTCCTATGACCTCGGTCACTGGAAGCGAGTGGGGGAGTCTCTAAAGTGTCATCAATTAGAAAGTCATGAGATTTATCCTGATGAATTCATCACGTGGCAGATTGTTTATTCTGCACTACAAGCTTTTCGCGATTCAGAAGAGGTATTACACCCAGCCATAAATTCATCTGCAGACACCTCCCATGCGCTCACAGCACCACTGTCACGTCCTGATTCAGTTGTTTTGCAAGTGGAGGAGGGAATTAATGGGGAGGAACCAGGGGTCGACCATCTCAACCTAAGAGCTATTGATCTGAGGCAGGAATGTGATTTATACCCTGCTGTAAAGCCCCAGCCGCTGAAAGCTATGGCTGCATCACCATCTACTGACACAAAGGTGCTAAAACAGCAGTCGTGTCCCCCACCCTACGAGCTCTTAAGACATATGACTCATGATGAATTTTCGCTGTCCCCTGAGCCAAAACACTTTTTAGACACCTGCCGAAGACAAGCTTTAGATCAAGGGGATGTTGAATTGCTCCGTGCTATGCCCACAGTCGATCAAGGCAATCAGCTCCATCATGAGCAAATTTCTTACGAAATGGTTAAGGAATTAAGAAAATCTGTGAAAGAAAATGGTTTGCAATCTTCCTATACAATGGGACTTGTAGAAGTTATAGCAAAAAACTATGTTATGTTACCTGCTGACTGGAAAGATTTATTTAAATTGATTATGACAGGAAGACAATATTTGATGTGGTGGGCAGAGTATGAAGCCTTATGTGAAAATCAAGCACTGGCTAACATGAACACTGGTAATGCTGGAATAACAAAGGATCATTTGGCAGGTTCTAGAGCTCAGACAACCATAAGAGATCAGTTAAGGATGCCTCCAGAGACATATAGCCAAGTGAGTGAGCTGGTTATAAGAGCTCTGAAAAGGGTGCCAGACATTACCAGAACTGAACCTGGCTTCTCCACCATAAGGCAAGGACCCCAAGAACCCTATATTACTTTTATTGATCGCTTGCAAACAGCTGTGAACAGGCAAATTGATTTACCAGATGCAGTAGAAGTTTTATTGAAATCCTTAGCCTATGAAAACGCTAATACTGATTGTCGTAAAGCACTTGATCAAATAAAAAACAAACCTGGTATTTCCTTGACTGACTTTATCAGAACTTGTTCACATATTGGTACAGAACAATACAAGGCAGATTTACTAGCAACAGCCTTAGCTCAACAGCTACGAGTGGCTCAGGCAGCAATTAAATGCTTTGCCTGTGGAGATGAAGGTCATGTGAGAAAGCGGTGCTCAAAGAATAAGCAAGGGAATAAAAAACCTAGTAAACTGTGCCCCAGATGCAAGAAAGGTTACCACTGGAGTAATGAATGTCGTTCTAAGTATGACAAAGATGGCCAACCCCTGCCTCAACAGCAAAAATCGAAGGGCGGCATAAAATCTGGTGCCCCACAACAAAACAGGATCCAGCCACAGCAAACCCACCCAGCTCAAGTTACATCAGAACCTCAGGCAGTGCCAGCTTGGACTTGGCAGTTTCCACCACAACCACAATAAGTGACACGTCGGTTCACTTTACACCTACAGGCTTGAATGGACTCCTTCCATTTAAATGTCGTGCATTGCTACTCGGGAAATCATCATCATCCAAAAGTGAATTTTTGTTTTACTAGAAATCATTAACTCTGATCCTAGGGTTGAAATAAAAATCATAGCTTGGACTCCTAACCCTCTTTGTACTCTCCCAGCAGGATCATGCATTGCTCAGCTAATACCACTCCCTGTATTGCTGGACATGCAATCGATACCATCTGTCAGTGCTGACAGGGACACTGGAGGTTTTGGGAGTACAGTACTCCTGTTTGTCTAAACTTATTTCAGTACAACAGCCTTTTCTAACCTGTGTTATAGATGGCAAGTCTCTTTCAGGATTAACAGATACTGGAGCAAGCATAACCATCATCAGCAAAGGTGAATGCCACCCAAATGGCCCTTAATGACTCCAGCAGGGATCGTCGGAGGTCAGCAGATGCCAGAGCAGCCAGCTAAAGAACTCATGGTATATGGACCAGGAGGGGAGCAAGAGCATCTCAAACCATATGCACTTTCTACTGCACGGAGACTGTGAGGAAGAGATCTGTAATCACAGTGGGAACTGGCATGGACAACAAATTTTAAAAAGCCGTCACTGAGGTGCAGGCAAGACTTAAACTCACGTAGAACACATGCTCCTGTGTGGATTGATCAATTGCCCCTCAGAGGGGAATGGCTGCAACAAGCACAACTGGTCACATAGCAGCTGGATCTGGGAAATACTGTTCCTTCCACTAGCTCATGGAGCACCCCAATATTTGTGAATCCATAAAAGACTGGCGAATGGAGATTCTTACAAGATCTGAGAGCAATCAGTGCAATAATAGCCCTGATGGGTGCACAGCAACCTGGAATTCCTGATCCAACAATGATCCCTGAAACTTGGAAATTGTTAATTATTGACTTAAAAGATTGTTTTCTCACAATTGCATTACATACTGATGATGCACCTCATTTTGCCTTTTCATTACCATCCTTGAACAACAGTTCAGGCATGTGTTACTCTAACCTGATAATGAAAAATATTATAAAAGCTATACACACTTTTAGTAAATGTTTTCTGGTTATACCACGACTGGGACTGTGCATCACACATAGTGCCACGCCCACATCCAGTGAAATTCTGATAGGTTTACTTAACTTGAGCAGAATATAACTGTATATGAACCCCTTCTGCAGACACACATAGTGTGAATAAAATACCAGAATAGAGACACATCCAAACAAAGGGTCCAGATCTGCAATTTCAGGTCAAGTGTTGTGTCTGTAACAGGTAAGATTTTTTTTTCTGCTCAAAGGCACAGGATCAGGCTCCCATTTGTTTTGTTTATTTTGGTCTTCCTATCAACAGGGTAATGGAAAAGCTGAAACATTAATTCAGACTTTTCAATTGCTCTTATTTTTGGCATTGTATTTTACTATATGTAAACTGGTTAGCTATAGTCTTATAAAATGTTTCAAGCAATACTTCATTTAAGGCAATAATTTGAAGTTTGACAGTTGTCCTTGCCTGGATTATTACCACTAAAAAAGTGCCTGCAAGTACAAGAATACTGCTGCACTGATGTTTGATATTCTATATCTAAGATATCTAAATGACCATCAGTGAAGAGTAAAGAAATAGTAACTGAACACAACTTTGAACCAACAGCAATAAGAAAAAGATCTTTTAGTAATTCATATATAACATTTTCTAAAGTAAAACAGCACTGTTCAAAATAATGTCTTTCTCTTACTGTTAGCATTCAAAATACTAGATTTATTTTAAGAACTGGTGGCTTAATCAGATTTGAAGGCATGTTGTGAAGTGTTAGAATATATTCTGTCATTTGGCTCAGCTTTAGGCAATTATACATGTAAATATAATTACTATGGTATTCTTTTTTTAAACATATTAGTCTCTTTGTGATGAATGAATCTGCAACGTGTTTTCTTGACACCTTTTTGAAGGGAATTAATCCAATATTAATTTATTTCAGATGTGCCAGAAGCTTCATCCTATTACTAATAAGTTAAAATAGACAGCAGGAAGTGCAGGTCCCTTCCTAGCATTGCCAGAATGCATCTCTGTGTGTATCCAGCAGTCTGGGTGAGATGTTGACAGAATGAGGCCAGAGATGCAAATAAGGGAATTCTCCCTCCTCCTCTCCTGGCAGTTTATTGCTTGTCATTGACTAACTCACTGACTAGAAATTCTACAGGAAAATCAAACTAGTGGAGAAGCAGCTTCTCTATTAGCATTACTATCAAATGTTTAATATGTGTATTAGGCAATAAGAGTATTCATGTTTCCAAAATTACAGCTATTTAATTTGGTTTATCAGCTGCCTAAGACTGAAGTAGGATTCTCTAGGTATATAAATTTCAGGCTGGATTCTTAACACAAATTAGAGTAGTTTTACTGCAGTTGCTGTAGTGGACTGTCATCAGTGTCACTTTTCATTAGTGGAATACCTGAATCCAAATACTTCTGTTAAATACCAAATAAATTCTTCTTTTTTAAAATGGAAGGTGATTTTTTTTAACCTATGCCCCTAAAATACCTTTAATTATGCTTGCTATATCTATTAGGATTTGTTATTTTGTCTCAATCACTTGCAAGTTTTTGATTCCCTGACATACTAACACAGCAGAGAGACAAAATATATTTATTTTTGCAAACCATAGCATATGTTCTAGCTTTTACTGTTTTCAGATCAGGAAAGATCAATTTAAAATCAAAACTGTTTGTTCCACAAAAAGAAAAGCCATAATTCGTTAATAAATGAAAAGAAAAATACACCACAACCAACAAAATCATACACAGAATTTATAGACAGAAAAAATCAAAAATAGTGGGTGACTGGAAGGAAAGTTACCTTATGTGAAAGAAATATTCTGGGTTTTAGTATTAAAGTGAGGTATTATCATCCTGTTACCTTTGATCATAACACACAGATGATCAGGCTAGAGAGTCAAACAAGCAAATACAACTGTACCCTACTCTTACTTGATAAAAAGGAGTCATGGATAAAGGACTCTAAGAAGACAACAAGCTTCTGTGTTTTCTGGCTTGTTGTAAGTACAGAAAGCCAGATTAGTATATTTTATTCATGTTTACTTCAGTAGCTTTATTTATCTAGCATAGTTACCATCTGTGATATCCAGTGCTTTGCACAACAATAATGGAGAATATAGTAAAAAAAGAAAAAAGAAAAAAGAAAAAAAAAAGGAAAAAACGGGGATTCCAAATTTAGTTTGCTGTTACCAATGAAATATATTCTGCAGCTTGGCAAAAATCTGTCTTGTGGGTGATCTGAGGGGTAAAAAGGTACCTGATCACTCATTTCCACACAGGCACTCCACCAATTGGAAAAAGATTTTTCTCAGATTGAAGCCTGAACCTCTGTTTGATGGAAGCGGCAAACCACTCTTGCCAAGCTTTGAAAAACTGCTGCAAGCAGAAATTTGGCTGCTGAAGCAGTCCTGCTCCCTCTGATCTGGGGCACACAGCTGAGTAAGATTCAGCAGGTGCCCATTTGAAGGGATCATGGTTATATTTTATGGGCTGTTTTCCCCACTCATCTGGAAGTGTAAGACTTGGCTATCCCCATGCCTAATCTTTGTATTTTTAATGCAGGTGATGCATATTGTGAACTGGACCCATATAACATTGAAATCAGCTGACAAAAATAAGTATTTTCTATGAAAGAATAATTTCAAGAGAGAGTGAGAGGGAGCAGAGCAAGGCATAAAAGAACTAAATGGGAAGTGAATGATGTCATAATGCTGCTGAAGATGTAGTAACTTTTGAATGGTAATACCTTATTCGGGACACTGAAAGCAAAGTATTTTTAAATCCTTGTAGGCATTTGAACTTTAAATTCCACATTTCTTATTAAAAAATGTAGAGGGGGATTTTACACTCACACACACATGCACACATACAATTAAAAGAAACCAAAACATAGAGAAAGTTTGTTTTTTAAAAGTATGAAATGCAGTTTGCTCAACACTGTTCTGGTGCTTCCTGTGCATGAGTAGGCCCTATGTATATGATCTTCTGGCTGGTTTCCCCCCCCAGACAATCTGTGCATCCATTTTATTCATTTTGTCTTTTGAACACCTGACGAAGAACCTCAATCACATGAACATTGGTTGTCTGGCAAACACATAATTAGTACAACAAATAACAAGTCACAGATAGCTCATATATAACTGTTACCTCTCGCTTGGTATGCCTTCCACAGCATCACTTAGTGCCCAGCTGCAGATTCTGCCTGTTTTTGTTGGAGGCTCGGTGTATTTTGTAAGCTGTGTATGATGCATGCCTGTAACTACAGCATATGTTGTTTATGAGCCCTTAATCTTTCTTCACTTGAGGCAGCACAGCCTCCCCCCACAGTTTGCAGAGTTCCATCTGCATCACTTGTCTGGAATTGTAGATTTGCATCATGGCAGAGTATAGAAAAGGTATCTTAAATCTTCTCATGACAGCTGCACAGCATTTTTCTAGGCTGACAGTCCTTGTCAAATCAACAACAAACCTGCTGCATCTAGTGCTGCTGATTTTCCATAAGGCATTTTAAAATGGCCAGCATTTAGTGAGGATGGTTTTTACTTCCCATCCAATTTACCAGGGTATCACTGCAGAATTTCACCCAAGGATAGGCATAATATACTCAACCTGTCCTACAGCACTGTAGGACTCTCCAATAAGGTGAAATGCAGGTTTGGAACGTGTATATTCATGTATATTCCTAATAGCCTAATGATTACAAAATTCATTCAGACATGTAGAAGACCTAGCTAGGTGATTGAACAGCATCTTAGTCCTGTGCATTGTCTCACCAGGCCAATTATCATTTTCATTTGTAAATGTGCCAAGCTGGGTTAACAAATATTTCACAGAAGAGGGCCCTCAGCTCAGGTTTTCTCATGTTTTAGTTGCCCTTACTTTTTCCTATTGCAACTTTGGCTGGCACATCCCTAAAAGAAAGTTTATGATGATCAAAAAGAAAACCTTATCCAGTCCGAGTAGCAAAGGGAATGGCTCCTTAATTACCTGTGCTTCACTTTAATTATTGCCACTTAATTTAAATCTGTAAGGCAGTGCTTTAGGGTGACAATGTGTTTAGTCTGACATTTGTCAGAATAAGAAAAACTGGAATATGTTTGTATTATGTAATGAAGAGAGAGAAAATATTGAGATTGTTAAGCTATTATCTGTCCCTATATAGAAGTGTTTTTTACTCAGAACCATAACAAATTGAAGTAATATTAATTCTGGCACAATAATTCTCTACTTTTACTGCAGGGTGACTCAAACCACCTTTTTATCTCAGAGGAAAAAGTATAATACTAGAGAAATGGCCTTTGAGAGAAAAACTGTACCCCTGGTTGAGAATTTACATGAAGGTATTTTTTTTAACACTTACTGAGAGATTTTTGTAATGGCACTGAAAGAATACACAATGTAAAAATGTAAAAATATATTGAATCAGAAAATAGTACAGTACTCACAGTACTTGTTACATGGGCTAATACAGGAGAATCTGTATTTTTCATCACATCTACAGAAAACTGGTTTTTTTATCAGTCTGTTTTAATCTGTTGTATTTTCCCTGAGTAGCAGATTCCCCTTGAAGGACTAATTTATACATTGCAGTTCTGTTAGTGTCTTGGCCTCCAAAATGTTTTCAGGAATTGTGGTAAGCTCATGTCACTGTTAATTAACCTTAGAGGCAAGACAATACAACTCCTCTGTAATCACAGAATGATACTACGGAGTCTTTTTAGCCATTGTTGGTTCTAACTTTTAAATTAATTCTAGAAAATAGCAAAACAATTTATAAAGTCACATTGAAACCTGAAATAATCAAACTGGAACCTATTTGGCCAGTAATTTAATATTGTTCATTAACTGCTGGTAATGATTAGTGTGCTAGGCAAATTATTACTGATTTTGTTTCCAGTGTGTCTGCATATTTTGACAAAATTCAAGCTTTTGAAGGAAATGAAGACCAAATCCACAAGTATAGAAAATAATACAATACAGTGAAAAAATTCAACCCTTTTCCTGGGTAGAATAATGTATTGGAGTGCAATGGAGGAACTTCTTTCCCATTAGTTAAATACTGGGAGTTTGGGGGGCAAAATCCTAGCTTTTAAGTTTCCCAGTAATTTCGTTTATATACTATAGATAATAGATAGAGTCCCAAAAAAAGGGAAAAGGAGGTGATATTAGACTCATCTAGACATTAAATATGTGCTGCTTATTGTGGCTAAACTGATCCTGTTACAGCTGCTTGATATGGTGAATTCTCTGTAATATTAGATCAAAGTAACTATAACTATATCATTTTTACTAAAAAAGGAAAAGAACAGTATTTAAAGTGAAAGCTTAGTATTTCTGGAATGTAAAACAACATCAAAAGCTGGTCAAGCCATCATAAATTCTGCAGTATTCTTGCACATATCATCTGTTCCAGATGCCCCCGAAAACCTTTGAAACAACTGCGTGACTTCAAGCAACCTTCCCACATGAAATTTACTTTTGCAAACATTACTTGAGTATCAGATAATGAGATTAAAGTTCTTTGATGACCAGTTAAGACAAAGTAATTTCTGGCTTACTATCAGTTATGTAAATTCATGAAATGTATGTAATTTGTTCAATTGGGAACTGTCTTGTTACTAACATCTGCATATGGATTATAAGCCTACAAGTCTTCCCAAAAAAATGGAATAGTTTTGAATTCCAAGAGTCAAAAACTGAGTACTTTTTATTTTACTGTTACTCAAGTATGGCTCAGTGGATTGTCTATGAAAATGATCTGATTCCCTTCCTAAGCATGCATAAGGAGGGTTTTCTTAAAAACTGTAAGAGTGGAAAAGGTTAGGATGGCAAGAAAGAGTATTTTTCAGACCACAAAAGGAGAAACTGAAAGTTTGCAATGTAAAATTACTGTCTAACCTCTGTTTTGCAGAGGTTAAGGTTCGTGGGTTTTGACCATTTACCAAAACAAAATTTCTCATGAGAATCTTTGTTTACATAAAACCAAACCAAGGGAACTAACCCCTCACCCAGATTATATTCATATACTTATTAATGCTTAATATACTTCTCATGATATCAGTAAACCCTAAAATAATCATTACATTCATTCCATCAACTCTGTTCTTCCCCAAAATGCTGAACAGGAATGAGAAGTGATAACAAATCAAATAGATATATGCATCACTAATCCATACAGCTCAGCTCCCCTTGAAATGTAAATTCCAGAAAGGGACTTGCATTTTCAAAGATGCATACAGCTTCTGCTAACTGGTGCTCCTGCATTCAGCTCATTTAAAGATTAGCTGTAAACTTCAGAGGAGAAAGACTTGATGCCTGGAAGCATAAATATAGAAAGACATTAGAATTTTCTCCTTTCCTTTTTCTTGGAAGACTATGAAATTTAATGTGGCATATAGACATCTGAGTTTTTCAGTTACTAGCATCTACCTGAAACTTTTGTTAAAGTATACATTGTTTACAAATTTGCTTCTTGCAAGAAAAAAAATTAAAAAGAGGAAAAATAGATTTTCAGATTGTATAAGGAACAGAAAGTAATATATTCTTGTCCAATATAAGCTGCATTCATGTTGCTCCCTTTGATTTCTAAAATGAGTGGACTGGAAGGAATTTTGTTTACCACTGAGATTGCATTGACCAGAAAGAACCAGCCAAGTTAGACAATATTGGGAATCTGGATTTGGGTGTTCTCTTATCAGACAAAAGTGTTATGCCCACAAAATAGAAAGAGCTATTCTGATATAGAATCATACCAGAAATTTTCTGGTTTAGCTTTTTACTTGATAAAAGACAAAGAAGGTACTATTAGGCTGCACAATTGTAATTATTACAGTTTGCCTAGCCAGTGTCCTTGTAGAGATGGTAGAAGACAAGCATAAACATTCTGCTCTTTGAATAATTTGAAACCAATATTTTTGTATTGCCACAGATTCTTATTTGACATTGTGTTTCTTAATGCCTACATCTGATCAATATTAATGATTAAGAAGACATAATCTCAGAAAAGTGGCTGAAGTAAAAGAAAATTTGCACCATCTGTTGAAATCAGGGATGTAGTAAATATACTTCAGAAAGGTAATTTCAGGGATTAATTATATGCTAATGAAAATAATTTGGTCTCATATAACAGCATATTTTCTCTCATACATACATACACAGGTAGTGTACAAATACACATAATATATATACAAGCACACATAATCTGAGTCTGATTCTAAGCAGCTTAAGAGGAATACTGCTATCTGCCTATGAGCCCACTCATAAAGTATTAAAAGCCTAAAAAGCAGACCTGCATTACATACCTTTTAGCCTGGAAAGTGGAAGAATTCCACAGTAGGAACTCACACTCCTTCAGGCTGAGCAGTGGCTTAGGTAGAAGGTCACAGATGCAGGACCCTCGCCAGGGTTCAGATGGGTTTGATTTGAGTTGATTTTCTTCTTTGGTATTGATATGTAATAAAATGTTTCCATGAAAAAACAGAGAAATCAGCACAATGCTGTTAAGGAAATAACATCCTGATGCAGGGCTAAAAGTGGTCATGATTCTTACCAATAAGCTGAGTGTGTCATACTGAACACTGTGTCTGAGATGTAACACAACAAGAGGTTATTTTAATGTTGAGACTATCCCATGGTCTGCATCAGAAACAGCAAAATAAAACTACACCATGCTTCAGGGGGCAAGCAAATAGTATTTTTTTTTAACAAGAATCCTTGTGCCAGTGGAGATACATAAACCGAAATCAGGAGAACAATAGAATAACTAGTCACAGAGTACAAACATAATTTATATGGTAGTACTAAGAGCTTTTCCATTCAAGAGCAAAGGGACATAATTTATGCCATCAAATATTTGTACAGTTGCTCATTACTCATTAGTAATTTTTTGGCATTGACTTTTTTTAGTGTATAAAGTATCAGTATTCCTGTGATATTTTAATTTTTTTACATTCAGAACTCTTACTTTAAACTTCTTCAAACAGTTCGTATTCTTTCTTTGGAGATTTTTTTTGCAAACCCAAGATAGTATGAGTGTGGTTTAATACTCATGTTATACAGACAGGTAGCTTCTAGTTCACCTATTCAAAATTACAGGTGAAATAGATTCCTTCTATTATTAATTAAGTACTTCAACATATTAAAGATGAGGATTTATTTATTGGAGCTACTATGTATGCCCCTATTTATACATATAATTTAAACTTATTTCATGAAAAATTCTATAAATCAACACCACTTTCATGTGGGATATAAAAAATACTAACAACAAAAAATACAGAACAGTTAGAATAATACTATTTCAATATTTACATTTTTTACAGTTAGATGCCTTTTTCCAAAACAGCAGAAATCTTCTAGACGTATATATTTGCTAAGTCTGCTGAAGTTTATGTATTTGCATGTGAAGAAAGGAGATCAGAATATGACTCTCAGTAATCATACAAATACATAAAAGTTCTTTTTCCCAACATAAAGAGCACCGTTTCAAAGAGTCAACAGATGTGTTATTCCAATTAAGCATATAACCAGTATGTTAATTCTCACAATATGAGTCTTTACAGTTTAGAAAGATATGTCTGAAAGTTTGTCTCAGGCCCTTTTTGAGAAGCATTGACTCCCAGTGTGTTAATGCCAGTCAAAGGAGTGATTAACCATCCTGTAAAATTTTGCATTGTGCTCTCTGAAGTAAGAATGCAGTTGCTCTAAAACAGTGCTGTTAACGAGAGGATGGGGACGCCCTTTGGACTCATGCAAACATCTCTCCCTCCCATCACTTCTGATGCAGTAGAATCCCTTGGTTTGGTTAAAATAAAAATTAGAAGACATAATTCGAGAGGGAAGATTTAGAAACCTCTCAACTTTTTGTAATTCTGGAAGAGGGTCCTTGATCAAAGTATTGCCATCCACTATGTGAATCTGATCCAAACTGAAATGCTTGAGCCACTTTTCCATATGGACATCATATAGGCTTCTCTGAATAGCTTTGTATTTGGTGTTAAGCACTCCATTCTTAATAACAATATCTTCAAAGGGTTGAACAGGCTTGTGACTTTCTACTCTGTTGTAGTACACTTGGGTATAGTCAGATATAACTCTCTCAGTGGGATCTCTCAGAATAAGCAGCAGTTTAATGGAGCTGTTCATGTCATGAATTCTTCCTGGGGCCTGTGGTGATGTAAAATAGCCTGGTGTTTTCTCAATTGTAATTTGATTTCCATAAGAAAATGGCATCAGATTTCTATACCACTCTATTCCTTTGACATAATTTTCATCCCAGTCAAAGAAGTGGACTTCTGTAGCTGCCACCACGATGTTAGGATGAATATCCAACATTTCCAGCAAAGCCCTGGTCCCTCCTTTCCGAACTCCTATGATGATTGTCTGAGGTATTTGTCTGCTCGTGCCAGGAGGTCTCACCTGTGCTGAATAATGTTCACTCTTATTGCTGAATAACCCCACCTGTGACTTCAGTGTTTCCAGCAGGGCCCCATTCTCAGCAGGAGCACCCCGAGCGTGAGTCAGCAGAAGATAAGCTGACACCAGTAGGAAGGCCATGTGGAGAGGAATAATTATTTTAAGATACTGTTTTGCTCAGTTAATGAAAGAATATGTGAGTCCCCTCTTGAGATGGTTGACAGAACCCGTGGTAAGCACACAGCAAGCTTCTGAAGCATCTGCAAAATAAAATAAGAGAGTGTTTCTAAACTCATTGGTTAAAAAATTCAACTCACAATTCAATTCACAAAGCTAGTCTGTGATCTCAATAGGAAATTTATAGTGAAGTTATTTGTTTCCCTTGACTTTATTTCAGAAGGACAGAGAAGTCCCATGTGTTTGGGTTTTTTTCTCCTTACCATGAGTGACCAATGATGGATACTAACTTTTCAACAACTTTTATTTCCTCTAATAGTATTGTTTACCTGTTTTGAAATTCTGACCATTAGTTGCTTGCTTTGATTTTACTAATTATCTTCCATACATACCACATACTTCTCTTGTTTTAAATACCATACTCTGCACAATAACAATAATTCCAAAGAATATTTGAATGTCAACATCTTTCTCAGATTTCCTGCTATAATAGTATATTCTTATGTAAATAACAGACCTGGATGATGGTGCCACCATCTGGGTTCTAGGGAGCTATGAATCATACAAAAATAATCCTGTTTAATTACACACAGAAAACAAAACACAGATATAGGCAAAGTTTTGAGAGGTTTCTGCAGGAAAGCAAGTCTGCTTGAGGCTGAATAGCTTCTTTTACTTAATCCACATTGCATATGGCCATTTTAGGAAGTGACAAATGTTAAATATCTTCAAAATTTGCAAAAACTCCAGGCTTGCAGGTATGTGCGCATGCAGATGTAAGTGAAAGAAAACATCTATGTAACTCTGTTACTAATGTTTGAAATCACCTGGTAGCTCTTTTATATAATATTTGAAACAGATTGCTTACAGATCTGCCATCACAACAACAGTCATAAAAAAAATCAGATCAAAGCAACACCTGTACTAGAACCATTGTGCTTGGATTTTCTGTTTTTAACTTTGAAAATCCTACAGGACAGATTCTTATTTGAGAGCACTCCTGAGTTTCACTCCATTTCTGAGCAATTATAGGATTTTGAGATTTCTGGGATATATATATTTTCTTGTTTTGTTTTTAAAGTAGCATGCAGAAACAAGCTTTTATGTACAGTGAAGTAGCAGTAATTTAAAACACAGTAAGCATTTTGGGAATAATTTTGAATTATTTGGCTCATATTTTAAAGTAGTCTCAGAAATGTTACAACCTTAGCTCCTCCTCTAGTGCTCACTGTCTCTCTTTTTCTGAATATATTGGTTACAGTACTTCATCCCTTAGAAAACACAGCCAATTCCATTTGTCATGGCACTGAGGAACATTCAATATTTCTATTTAAAAACTGTTTACTTTGGATCTTATTTTACAGGCTTAAAAATTTAAAATTTTTGATATTAACAGTCTAGGCAATGCAGCAGATTCATTGAATCTATTTTCTAAATTTTATTGAAATCTTTGCCAGCTTTTTGGATATCTGGGGAATGACTCCAGTCAGCCTCAGTGAGCACTAAACTCACAGTTATATAGCAAATAGTATCCCTAAAATGGTCATTTAAAACATAAACTGGGACCTTTAGTGAGGAAATCTGGGGAGAGCATTCCTTGCTATGTCCAAGCAAGACTTAAAGCTTGCTTCTTCAAAAAGAGCACAGTTTGAACTTGGAGCAGTGACTATACAATTATTAAATACTGGAAAAGTCTGAGTTGGCCTTGTAATGACAGACTGGAATGCTGTTCTTTGAAAACTTGAAAGGAGGCTTCATTTTAAAGATCACAATTTTTTTTACTAGGAACTTTAGACAAATAGAAGTTCTATTTGAAGCTGCCAAGAGCAAAGAACGTGAGAATTTCTATGGCAATCACAGGAGAGAAGAATAAGTTTATACCAAAATCATTTATAGTTACTACTCCTCTGGATGGCAAGTTTGGAACTGGTAACCATGCTGTTTGGTGTTGCTGAGGGATTAAAATGCATTTTACAATAATGCCAGCTAATGTTGGGTTTGGAAAGCTCCTTAGGAGGCACAGCACAAAACCTGAAGTGTCACACCCCAGACGATTCCTGGAATGCCACCTTTCAGAGAAGGGACTCTGCTCTCATCATTTCGAGCCAAATTTTTCACGATTCACAAGGTTCCTGAACAGTTCAGCCTGAGGAAAGGCACAGCTATGCATAAGATGGTTTCAGAAGTAGCACCATATGACAGTGGCATCTTTCCAGACCTGTGATGCCAGCAGGCTGGGGTTTGGGAGCAGGGGCCAAGGCAGCAGTTAGTCATTCTTTTAACCTGTTCTGAAATCCCAGTGTCAGTTTGCATTCTATTCAGCTTCATTGTTAAATTAAAATTCCTTCAGGAAGACTGAGGGATTGCTTTTATAAAAATTTTACCATTTTTCTCAATTAACCTCTTTCATGATAATACAGCACGTGATGCATTATAAATACACATGCACACCTTTACACTAGATCCCAAGTACTTTGAACTAAGGGAAGACCAGCCTGAATGTCTGCCAAGCAAGAGATTACTTATAAATACCAAGGTGGAGACATACAGCTCATTATCTGATTTAAATTCTGGAATGTGAAACAGTTTCATGAACTGAATCTTGACAGGTATTTTAGGCAATTTTACTTAACTTGAAAGAAAACTATTTTTAGATTTCTTGAGAATTAGTATTCTGGAGACTAACTAGGTTAATAGCTTAAATTGAAAAAATGGAAAGGAAGAGAGAAAAGGCAGGAATTTCTCTGAAACAAACTAAAACCAGAGTAAAAAAAGAAAGAAGTATTTGATACAGGGACTCTGCAGTAGTATAGAGAGATGTGCTCTTCCTAGATTTGGTGAGAGGTGAAAAAAATCTCAATTTCACTTTTTAATTTTGTTTAAAGAATTCAAACACATTAACATTATTTCATCTCAATCTGACTGAGTTTTCTAGTTTCAAGCACCTAAGAATCAGGTGAATCCCAAGAAGACTGCAAGCTGAATGAGAAAGTCATACTTATCACTGAGGAAAGACTGGTCTTCCAAAATATTCTCAGGTTCATTTCTGATGTGAGTGAGAGTCTGCTTAATTTACCATCTGAAATCAGCAGCTCTCTGTAAAATACATTCAGACAGCAAGTAGCAGAAGGAATTCTGCATATCCAGAAGTACTGTTTGAAAAATAATTTAACATAGTTATTAACCATTTTCCAAATTAATGAGTTGTTTTAAATTTTTTTAAGAATCATTGCTAGGAAAAAACCTTGCCCAGGAATTACTACAGAAAAAAATCAACTTCAAAATTCACTGTAAAACTGGATCCTAAATAGATCAAAATTGCCTTTGGGAGCAATTCTATCAGAACAACCTTTCAGCTTTGGCCCAAGATATTTGATTGATTTCAGTGCAGCTCTAAGATGTTAGATCCTGTGGTTAGGTTGTAATTGCTACATAAATGTAAAGGTTTTAACAAAGACTTATCATATATAATTAGAATGTTATTTGAATAATTTTTGTGTTGTTGCTTTAATGCCTTTATGCAATTTAATTTTTAGAAGATATTAACTGCTTTTTATAATGAAAACAATATATTTTACATTGGTGCACTGCACCAATGAAGAATTTGAAAGTATTCTTATGAAACTAACCCCATGAAACATGATCAGAATTAAAATGCCTTATTACCATTTTCCCTATTGTTTGGTAGTGTTGGTGCTGTTTAGTAACATAAAGAACATCAACAGATATGATACTTATTAAGCAGAAATGTAGTTCAGAAATAAATTCATTCCTTGCAGAAAGGACTAATTAAGTAAATAATACCTTGGGCTGCTGTTTGTTTTATTTTTTTAAAACCATAGAATAGACTTGAGAACTGCTATGCTGGCTGAAAAATCATTTTAATATTACAGAAATGTACTAAAGACCCTTAACTGTTGCACTCCACTCTGAAAATCTTCTAAACATCTTATGACTTATCTTGCTTTGGGGTAAAGTACAAAACCATATGGTAAACCAAAATATATTATTATTACTAATTTATAACATAATTATTTCCTGATAATACTTCCTGTATTACACTGCCTGTAATGCTTTTCATTGGAGAATTCTGCAGCACTCTCTGTTAATGAACCACCTGCACCTTATTAAGGCACCATTCTCACTTTACAGGAAATTACAACTGACTATTCTATAGATCCGGTTCAGGAGTGCAAATGATTTGGAAAGTCAGGTTAATCTGATCTGCTCAAGGTCATATAGCAGGTTTATAGTCCAACCTGGAATAAAAACTCCAGGGCTTCTAATTCTCCATCCAATTCCCCTTCCAATTTCAACTTTGTGCCATTCCACAGCAGCCTCTCACAACCCTTCTGATAACTTATAACTGGATTACATGCTCAGCTGAAAAGCAAAGATCTTCCTCAGTGTTTCAGCATCAAACTCAAGTTTGGGGGGTTTTTTTTGAATAAAACTTCTTTCCACTTGCTCCTCACACAAAAATAAATAATTTTTTTTTTTAAAGGAATCAAGTACAAACTCAGGATTTTGTTTCTTCAAGGCATTTGTGCAGAAATACTTCTGCTGCTGAGTGTAAATTGCAGCAAGGGGGAGGTGGTCACAGCAAACACAACAAACCACCAAGTTTGGTCTTGATTTTTAAAACTTTAATGGGATTCAAAAAGGGTATTTCTTTTCCTGTTAATTTCTATCAGATATGAACTCATCCCAACACAAAGATCAGTCACTGAGAATGGTACAATGCAAACATGTTGAGGCTTACTGGGACATAAACTTATAGCAGCTCAATTATATCTCTATAATTAAGAACATGTCTAATGTTGACAATATGAAGAACAATTCCAGTCTAACCATATTCAGAACTAAAGGTCACATAAGGTGAGCAGTTTCAGAAATTTTTTGCAGGACAATCATACTGTGATGTCAGTTAGACCTGTGTAAAGTATCCCTATAAAGACTGGCCTATGCCATAAATAATCCTAAACAACAACAATATAACTCTAAAAGTTTTGAAATATCTGAAATTAGGCCGGTGATTTTCCTTCAGTAAAACCTGAATTAGTTACACAACATAATAAATGCAAATCTGCACTCAGTATGGCTTATACATTTTTTAAAAACAGGCAAATGAATTATCTAGTGCATATAGGACACATTGCTTAATAGAACCCAGGATCAATGTATTCAAATCCAATAACGTAATGACTAATTCTATTAATTCTAAGCATTAAGTATTTGAAGTAATACTATCATCAAAAGTCCTCTTCATAATACCTTAATTCTGATTATAATATGGCTTGTGAAATAATGGACATTTGAAAATACTTGGCATATATCCAATGGCTGAAAAGAAGGTATCTTCTTTAATATTAACTGGAAGGAAACACAGTTCAGCTACTTCCATGCACACATGTGAGATATTCCTAGGCAGAGTTCAGGAGACAATGAGAGCACATTTCTGAGTGTGAAAGATATTAAAAATTTTGGAAAAGCTTCCTGTGTAAAAACAATTGTGAGTCTTAATTTTATTTCAAGCAGAACAATTACTTTAGGTTTTCGCTAAAATGAGATCAATCAGGTGCAATTGAATAATTTTAGAGCTGTGACCTAGAAGTGAGATGTGATTGAGAAGAATCCCAAATTAGCTTTTCCATGAGACTACAGAATATGTGAGAAAGGACAGTTATCCCAAAGAGATGGGGCACAAAACTTTCCTGCTACATTTTTATGCTGTGCTCCATTCCCAGACTAACTGTAGAACAAAATAACATTTGCATTGTCCTTACTGGGCTTTATCAGAATCAGGGAGGAGAGGTCAGTCAGTTCCCAGGAATACACAGAGTTGGACATGAAGGACACCTCCAACCAGTAACCATGGAAAAAGTCAGCAAGAAAGGTTAAGAGAGAGTAAAATATGGCACTGGAGTTTTGTAACAGAGCTGCAAGTTGAGCTCAGTGATCTCTTTTCAACAAGGAACAGAGGACTAAGTACAGAGAGGACCACAGACCCAAAGTCAAATAAACATTGCAGCAGTTCATATTGCTGGTAAAGAACCCTAAGAGCCTTGTAGGCACCTAAGAATTTTGTTCACTTTCATTTTGCTCTAACTATGGATGTATTTTTGTTAGGGAGATGCTCTAAGAATTCCTAAATGAAGTAGTACCTAAAAACCCATGATCCCACAGACTGTTCAGAAATGCTGCCTTCCTGTCCTAACACCTCTTTGGGTAATTAAAAAGTTAAAAGGGTTCTCTTTAAGCATCAATACAAAAATATATGTTAGCACAAAGAAAGACAAAGACATTAACATTTTAAAGTCCTAATCTCAGCCGTGAATTTATTTTTGTGAGCCTTTCCCAAAGAGATTGCAGTTTTGCAACAGCCAACATTTACTACCTTACAGGAATAAATAAAAGGAATGAAAAAGGAAATAGCTATTTGGTGAGTAAAGGCAGAAGCTACAAAGTAATAGCAATTGGCTGCAGGCTTCTACCAGGTACCCAGACCATAATGGATAAAAAGGAAAGCTACAAGATGTTAGCAGAAACTATAAACACTAATAAATCATTGGCAGGTGATATTAGCAGATAGGAGTTTGGGGAAAAGTTTGCTTCCCTAAGGCTAGCATTACATTTCCTAATTCCTTTTTCTGATAACTCAGGACAGAAAATTGCCTGATGTTAATATGACTGCAAATATGTAGCAGTACAGTAATATATACAGTATAAAACCACTAATAAATTCCTGAGCTAAATAAACCTTCTACATCTGTAGTTTACACACTTATATTTTATGGTATCTTTGAAAAATATCATGCTAAAACCGTCCACATAAAAGTCACTGAATTACAATTTCATAAAGAGCTTTAATAAGTTTAGCCCATAAAGCCTGGTACATTGTAAGGATATTTCTAAATAGACATAAATAAAATTTCTGTTTCTATTAAGATGCAAAAAGTGGATAGTGGTTAGATTAGCACAGATGAGAAGGCCAATTTTACTTATCACAGTGGTGTATTTGAAATGGAATTGCATTACCATTTTGTTGAATTAAACTCACACCTCTAATTGTTAATTAAGCATCTGAATTAATATAAATTGAAGGACCAAAGATGCCATGCCAGTTTTTCAGCCAAACAAGCAGTAGTCTTGTAATTATAAAGGTGCAAAGTGTAACCATATGTGGCTGATAAATAGCTTTTGTGTATATTTCTACAGTATAGCAAAAAGGTTAAATTTCAGCCTCTACCTCTGGCATAATTAATTGAATATTATTAATTTTCCTACACTCATTGTCACAAAGAACACCTTAATACTCACAGATGTTTAGGAAAAAAAATAGAATTTGATGCAGAGGAATTCTGAGAGACTTTTCTTTTAAAGGACAACTTCCCTGTGCAAAAACATCCTCTGCATCTACAGATTTAAGGTGTCCTCACAAAACCCCTTTCTGTTGGTGCACTGCTGGGTTATCTAGCATGGTTAATTCCAGCAGAACGTGCTCCTCACCACACAGCATCCCCCCTGCCCCACAGCCCAGTGCCATGGTCACCCAAACAAGCCTTCCACACTTCCCCTTTAATGCTGCTTCGCTTCAAATCAGTTACAGCTTCTCAGAAAGGCTCTTTGATGGCTGAGGGTGCCTACAGCAATTTTTTGGCACATTTAAGCTCTGTCAATTTTCACCTAAGTCTTTAAGGTAAAATCATATTTAGGAGCTATCACATACATTCAGGATGTGGACTTTAAGACTTCATATTTGTGAGACTTGTGACAAATGGTGAGGATTTGTCACGTTAGAAACTCCAGCTAGAAAGAGCTACAATAGATGGGGTTGGAGACCAAATAAGAGCATGGTAAGATTAACTCTCAGATTCAAATACTGTGTTTGCTGTTTATGACAATAAAATTTGTTAGTAGCAATTTTTTTATTTGAAACTGTAGTATCAATTTGGAAAATATCTGTTGCACCTAGGTATCTTGTAATGACCTTTTCATAGTTTTCTCCTTAAATCTGAATGGTCTTATCAGCATTTGGAGAGTTGATAAGGTGTTAGGAACACTTTTAGCAAAGAAAGAGGCAGAGCTAGGGAAGGGCTCTGATATCTTCTCATAATTAACTGTATATTAATTAGAGCAATAAAGAGTTAGAATGTTCAAAGCCGTTCTCTTAAGGCTGGGTAGGCTGTACAACACATGTACTTTAATTGATTCTAAATCCCCCTGATTTCAGCTACTCAAGCAGACACACCATGACAGCAGACTGGTCTCATTGTGCCACAACTGGACATTTCCCCAAGGACTGGCATAGAGGAGAAAGGTACCCCCATTAACTTACATTTTCTCTCTCAGTCTCCTTCCTCCCCAAATAAAAGACAAAAACTCCCAAAGAACAAAATTCTGTCATTTAAGTACCAAACTGGCAAAAAGACTGCATTTTCTGTAGGAGGAGGTGATCAATTTTGTGATCCTAAATCCATGTTTTAGCTGCAATTAATTTTTTCTTCTTACTATATAGGTTATGATCCACATATTCTGTACTGTTCTAGTCCACCTAATTTTTTGAAATTTTAAAAAAGAAAAGTTGATGATCAGTACTCATTTCTCTTTTTGCTCTTCTGCATCACCAGTAAAACACTATTACATAAAGCAAAGACGTGGGCGTTAGTATGTGGTGGTTTTAAACATAAAATACATATTGTGCATCCTGATCCTTGCTTCTTTGCCCCATGAACCCCCTTAGCAGTCCCTATGGAAGGTGCAATTTAAAAGAAAATCATTATCTCCCTGTAACTTTTACTTCTGACTGCATCTTTTCTCTTTGTGAATGCATTTGGACTTTTTGCAGTGTTAACAGGGTATTATTAGCAGTTTTTCTGCAGCATCTTTCTTAGGATGTGTCTTAGCAGTTACTTTAAACATTTTGAAGAACAAATGTCAGCATCTGAATACCAGTTAATTTACAAGTCCAGTGGGATTCATAGATAAAAAACTGAAAGTAAAACACCAAACCAACACTTTCAAATCAGACTGTCTAAAACCACGTAAAATCAGAACGATGTTCTGCTGTCATTTACCACAGAGAACAGGAGTTTACTGCTTTAATAAAATGGAGATGGAGTTGGATAGTGCTGAAGCTGACTAGAGAATCTTAATTCACTACATAAATTGTGGTGCAAATTTTAAAGATTTTGAGCACCTGAGGCTTTTTAACATTTTAGGATGGCTGAGAACTCCATTGAAGGTTGCCTTTTTTCAGGTACTGATACAACAATTTTCCAACTCAGCATCATGGAAGACACATATGCCAGTGTGTGTAAGGATTCTCTAGCAGACATTTGCAGCCTCCCTCTCTGCAGCTGCTGATGTGTCCAAACCTTGTCCCATTTCATAAGGACTTTAATATTTTGAAAAAGCTTCACATTCACAGTATTTCAGAAAGATTAATATGAAATTTAGCTAGGGAAAGAGGATCTCTGGTGGAAACTCCAATTTATTTACACAACATATCCAACCTCCTGCTCTCAGGGTTTAGTTTCTCAGTGTTTGGCCATTGCCACATATAGTGGTTTGAAAATAAAGTAATAATACTATTTTCCCTGAGCCCAGTTTGTGAGAAATGTGTATTCTATTTAAAGCAACATCATGTTTAATTTCATAATAAAAAGGATTTCTTTTTCTGCATTCTGATTATGAGTGTTCATTCCTCTTACCTTAAAATATATGCTCACAAGGGAAAATAAATCTGGATTTGAAAAATAATTTGTAACTATAAAATATGAAATAGTTATTTATGTTTATAGCATCCTGAAAAAGGGAGTGAAAGTACAAAGTGTAAGCTACTGGTTATTGATGCCAGTTCTGTTTTAAAGCAATGATAATAACTTTTTCTCTCAAGGGAGGACACTATTTCTTCTACAAACGATAAAGTGTATATATTATTTCACATTTTTAATGTTGAAGTTTCAACTTAGATTTGTAGTTTGACATTTCTTAGCTAAAATATTTTCACATTCATGTCCCACTTATTGTCAATGGCATTTATCAATTTCAGGCAAAAAGAATATTAATATTAAGAGAAGGTTAAATTTCTTTTGTCCAGGAGGTGATATGGAAAATTATGCACTTGGAAAATTATTACAATTACTGATACTTTAAAGAGGAATTATAGTCAACAGAAAAAGTGACTTTGAGTTTATAAATAATAAACAGCTCAGAGCAAATTTTTGAGATCAGAATCAAGCTGCTGGGATCAAACAGTGTTTGTCTGTGTGTGATAAATAAGGGATTCAATTACTGAATGTGAAAGAATCATGATTCCTCTACTATGGAACTTACCAAAATTATATAAGACATTAGGCCATAGCATGTCAAAAAAGTAATAAAATAAAGCTATTTCCTCTGACATTAAAAAATGTAGCTGATAAAACTGTCATTCAGAGCATGGAAATATTTCAAATATAAAAGTACGAGGAGAAATAAATCATGAATTCCAGCCTATTTCATAAAACATGATCTGCTGTGTATGTATGAGTATGAAAGAGAAATTGAATGTGAAGTACCTTAAATTATAACACATAACCATCTTCTACCAAATGCACCACAAAGCCAGTAGGGAAAGATAAAAGGATGGGAGAAAGCAAGGGAAGTGATGAAAAGCAAACAGGTTGTTAATAATTTTAGTGAGCACAGTTAGATTCTATATCTGTGCAAATACACACACACATACATATATAGCACACAGAGAAATATAGAACAGACAGTAATAGAAAATAATATAGGCAGATAAAAGAATTTAAGCTACATGGGTTTATAAACAATGCAGCTGATGCTGATAAATGTAGATTATAAAAGTGGATTGGAAATAGATAAACGTGTGTACACTGGAAACATGTTCAGGATACACTGGATAAATGTTCAAGTGCAGAAAAATTTAAATTTGTTACATCAAACCTTAAGAAAATTTAGATTCCACTATAGTGCAGGTACAAAGGGAGGCAAAAGTGGTTAAGGATGTTCTTGTGGTAGATTTGAGTGGAAATTGAATTAATTGGAGTTCAGGTTTCATATTTTCTTCTGGGGACCAGATCAAACATACCTTGTGCAGTTATGCCATAAAAAAGTGAGACAGAGTTTGAATTTACAGTTGATTACAACAAATAGAGCAACTTATTCAAACTCTGTTTATTCACATGAGGATTTAATGTTCAGCAGCTAATGTTTTATAATTTACACCTCAGATTTCTCACAGTAATTTCCCCTTGAAGACAAGCCTTGAGAGTGAAATTTTTCAGAGCCATTTATGCTGATCTCATTCTATTCACACAGAAGTCAGTCATAGTATTTTTTGCTTAGTAGCAAAGTTATGAAAATTTTGAAATCTAATTTTTTTCCTCATCTTGTGCTTTTCAGAATTGTATTTCTCACCTTGCAGTGATATTACAAAGGCAAATTCAAACACCTTGAGTGTCCAGGTGATAGAAGAATGGAGGAAACCATTAAATGAATTCCTTAAGATTGAAATGCTGAGTTGCATTGCTACAGTTGAACAATAAAGGAAACACTCCATTACTGTGCATGCTTAGAAATACATCCAGGTGTTCTGGAGAGATTTTAAATCACAGAGCTGAAAAACTACCAAGCAATATCAGCCCATATGTTGAAAGATATTTTAAACTTATGAACAATACTAAAAACATCACAGTCATTGAGGTAAATTGAGAGAAATTACACTGAAATTAGTAAGAAAATGAAAAGGAGACATGATATGCTAAAATTAAATCAATTTGTGTAGATTATGCCTCCCTCCCATGTGAACAAACACATATCCTACTTTGCTGAGCAAAATTTTCGCACTGCTTTTGGATTCCATTGGTGATGCAAGCTAAATAGCATGGGGTGAAAAACAAGTCAACAAAGTTTCTTTGGCCTTCTGACAAAGTACTTCACTATTAGTTTCAGAGTAAAAGAGCAAAGATTCAATGTAGATTAAAAAAACAGTTCAGAAAGGAAAGCGCAGGAATGCACAGGAAATCCTCAGCATCCAGTCTATTCACAACCTTGTACCAAATATCTCTTTAGGAAAAGGTGCTGGCTGAGAGCTTCAGAGTCCAAGGAGCTTCAGTTACTGATGCATTTGAAATTTGAATTTCAAATTAGAGATGGAGACCTAGATCCCTTAGACTTCCTGGAAAGCCCTACCCTTAGGATTCTTTATGAAGCACTCAAAAATCTCAGTGAAAACTTCACTGGATGCACATCAGTGGGCCAAGGCCAGCACATTATTAGCATGCAAAAGCAGTAAGAGAAAATGACAGTACAGTTTTAATGCATTTTGGTAACTAATGGTTCAGAGTGACTAGAATAGCCTGCTTCATTCTGGTCAATCACTCCCAAAAGGAAGAGGGAGTTCAGAGGTGGCTGTCAACAAAAGATTGCAAGCATAAATAATTTGTCAATATAAGGAAATAGTAAAAAAATGCAGAGTCTGTGCTTTGACTGCTGCATTAGATAAATGAACTGACATAACCCTTGCTCATTCCCTGACAAGTTCACAAAACATATTTCAGAGAAACAAAAAAGCAACAAAATTAAAACTGACAAAGTTATGTGCTCTGAACAATGCACAATTAATCTAGGAGTGTCACTGTCACTAAATATTACTGCAGATGTATATAATGCAAACAAAAAGAAAGCAACCACCAACAAAGATAAAGGATATTTTAAGTTATATTTCAAAATAGAATATTAGATTTCTTATAGAAAAAATCTACCATAAAAGTAGATTTTACAAGAGCTCCAGGTGAAACAGATCAATTTGAGAAAACTTCATTTCTAGCTTCATAATAACTAGGAGGTATGTCATACAGAAATATGTAGCAACTTACTAAAAATACTTTTCAAAGAAATTTCATATAAATAAAGTCTAAATCTTTTTAAATGCATTTGGATGTGTTTGTTTATTGAGTTCTGTGGAAAGAGGGAGAGAGAAAAAAGAAATCTCCATTTCTGACTAAATGACCATAGTTTCTACTCTTATCTCTCAAAGCCCAAATTTTGCCTTTTACTAATTTAGAAAAGGCTATGAAATATACAATTAGAGCATACAGTCTGACATTAATATTGAAAGTACAAGCAAATTTGGATCCACAGAAGACAAGGAAAACCAGAGCAGCATGCCAGACTGGAGTCGCATTCCAGAGGGGAAAAGGCTGCAAATACAAAAAATGAAGCAACCTAACACAGAAAGTTAGGAACTCAAATGCTTCTATGTTTCATAGATGCCAGGGCACAAAGTAACATGATTAAATTATTACATTTAAGAGGATGTGTGATAACAATCACAGTTCATTTAATGTCAAATTGTGAGTCATGTGTTCCAGACTCTGGCCATTCTCATTGACCTCTAAATTTTCTGTTGCTTCATATTCAATCAAGACACCAAATTTTAGGCCTCTTTATTCAGATCACACCTCACTAACACAGAGAATAACAAGATTATGGTCCATGTAAATAATCCTTACATTCTTCCTGCTTTTTTGCTTGTAGATGGCCTTAATTCTTGGACAGCTTCTAATCCACCAAATCACATGAAATTCTGCAGGGCAGAACTCTTATCTAGCCAAAACCTCCATACTTGGGATTTCAAGAGTTAAACATTTCTTTTCTATTTATACTTGTTTCTATTAAACTGCAGCCTATTTTATGCAAACCTTTTCTTGGAAATAGCAACAGCATTTTGACACCCAATCCTGTTCTCCAATATGCTTGAACCCTTCCTGTCTTAAAGTCACCCTTGTCTCCCCCATAATCCAAGTAATTAATAAAAGATGCCACCTACTGAGTTTTTTGTAACCTAAAATTGTGCAGTTAGATGTGACTTTTTGCCAATAAACACTGAATTCCTCAGCACAACTTTCATTCAAGACATATTAAAAAGAAAGTGTAGGAATTAAATACAAGGCAATATGTGATTAAAGGAAAAAAAGAGATATGAATATATGCAGCGAGCAAATTAAAATATAATTAGCCATGAAAGGAACATAATTTCATGTGACAAACAACAAACATCTAAAAATCCTCTCCCATTTGTCTCAATGGAGATGTTAATTTCAGATTAAGTAAAATTAAAACAAACATAGAAGAGACAAAGCCAGCTCTCCATCTCTGAAACTACAAACAAACTGAAGCATTCTTGCATCTTAGCAGTGTTTTTAACTGAAACATTTGTTAAGCTGCATCTAAGAAAGGCCATACTTGATTGAACCAAGCATTTACTTGTCTTGTATCCCCTCCCTAGCACTGGCCCACCTGGGACTCTTGAGGGAGTGTACAAACCCAGGCAAACATACAGTGATTTTCCAATCACACTTACCTAGGCCCCAGCCAGTCCGAGCTTCAGTGGCTCTCTGAAACAGAATTATGAGCTTTATAGTTCTTAATGGACAATATCAGCAATTCTGTAAATCTTACTACTTTTTGAATCATTGTTAGCAAAACTTGTGTCAGGGAGTTCCATGGTGTAACTCTGTGAAACTGAAAAAATACTTCCTCTGGTTCAACTTAAACACACCTCCTGCTAGTTTCACTTAAGGCCCAATGTTCTCCCAGCAAAGAGCCCGGGAACAGTCACTCATTATCTATTTACTCACCACTCATGATAAATAATAAACTTGTTATAGCCTCCTTCAATTTTCTTCTTCCCAGACTGAAAGCTTTGTAGTTCTACCTATTCCTTGTTTAAAAGATTTATTTAATTATCCTTTACTCATCCTACCTTTTCTTCTCTTTACCTATTCAAGATGCAGGTGACACTGCCTGTAACCATGATGTTCTCTAATTTATTCTATTTCTTTCTAAAAATCTGTAATATTAAATCCGCTTCCTTTTCTTTGCTGCTGCTATTCTCATAGCTTACAGTGAATGCATTGTGAATAGATAATCTCACAATGAAGTTTTTAACAATAATTGTCAGTTTGAAGTCCATTCTTGTGCACAAGTTTATATTTTTTACCATTTTTCCTATTCTAAATAATTTACTATCAGCTGCAAATTTTCCTGTATAAATTTTCCTGTTCTAATGCATTTGAAATAATGCTGGTTTTACATCTTTAACAAGTTGCTTTGTAAGCTCTTTTGTAGTCTACACTATTGTGGTTTAATATTGGACTTTTGGGCTTTATGTTTCTGTTATTCTTGGATAATGGAGCAACAGACCTGCCTTAATTTGTTATTAACTGATTTGTTGGTGCCTTCTTGTAAGAAGACTTAGCCAAAATCTGATTTTTAGAACAGAATAAATGAACCTCTAAGAGATATAGCAAAAGCAGCTGAAAAGAACCATTTAATATATAATCAAATTATCTAGAATAAGTAAATTGAAATTTTTGCATTGTAGAGTATCTTAATTTGTTACTGAAGCCCAAGACTAAAACCAACCACACAGTTCAAAATGCCAATACTCTGCTTTGGAAGTGGCCTTGATGACAGCATCAGTTCACTTGCTGAGATCTGCTGATGTTTTGGCAATAAACTTCCTCTGCAATAAGTGTACAATACAAACCCCACCTGCCAGTGGGAATTATTTGTGCTCAGTTTCATAGCTTTGGAACAGTTCATAAGAATAAGTTAAATGTTAATAAACCAACAATGTTTTTACACCTGACATTCAATTATTTGGCTAAGGCCATGCAGCCTCTCTGACACTGAACAATTTATTCTTGAAGATAGCTGTCAGAACTATATTTCCATTTTTCTCTCTATTCAAGACATGACAGAACAGAGATATCCAACAAAGCTCTTAATCATGTTCTTGAATTTAGGCACACATTAGAACTCCTTGGGGTAAAAAAAGCCAGTCTAAAAGTGTTTGCTTATAGTATTTTATAATCAAAGAAAACCATACTATCTATCTATCTATCTATCTATCTATCTATCTATCTATCTATCTATCTTTCCAATATCATGCTGCAATTTCAGCAATATCTTCTTCAGCTGGCAGATCTTCCACATCAAGCCCTGGGATATTTTAACTAGACTGCTGTATCTGGTACTTAAATTTCACTTCAGAAAGGGTAAATCTAAAGGTTCATGTAAATAGCTCCCTTTCAAAATTCATTGGAATTGCTCACACATTCTTAAATACTTGATTAACTGTGACAAATGAGCAGGAGAACAAAAACAACAAACTAGGAAAGAAATGCTCAAACTAGCATTTTTCTGTAAAAATAGATTCTGACACACAAGAGTTCAAGACTCCATAGACATGGAAACATCGGGCAACTTTTTTAGAAGTTTCAAGTAAATTTTAATGCAACCCTTCTGAATGTTAAAATGCATCCCTACTAAATAAACAGACTTTAATATACAAGATTTCCAAATACACAACTTCTATAAATACAGCCCATATTAACAAGGACAGTCAGGTGCATATCACCTGATAATAACTACACCAAACAGCTAAGAATAGAAGCATATATAATTAATAACTACTTCAAAATATGTATGTTAAATATTTTTCAAGGCAAGAGAAAATATTTTCTCACTGTTTTCTTTGAAAGTGGACATCTGCACATGTGCTTACATTATCAGCACTTATTATTTTAATACGTCTACTCAGAATAAGAAAATTAAAAGTGCTTGTCCATCTGAGGTAAATAACAGCTTATGTTACCTTCATGTTACCAGTTTTAATCTTACTGAAGAAAAATTATAAATATTATGGCAAATAAAGGCAATGCTTTAGTCCCAGGCTGCAGGGACTTTCACTGACCTCTTAACTATTCCTGTTCTAAATTACTACTTCATTTTTAATGAGTGTTCTATAATTGGAGTAGCTGTTTGTGTTCTAAATCTGCAAATGTTGCAAAAATTTCTAAAAATGGGTCAGTTTCAAAACCCTAAAAACTTTCAGTCTATTATTATATAGAGTATTTAAGAATATTCTCAAGACCTGATGTTTAATAGCCGACATGTATTTTAATAACAGAAATATTAAATAACAATATCAAATAATCTTGACTTTTAGAAATAAGAACTCGGCAATGTTAAGCCCAAAATAAAACAAATTAAATAAATTAAAACAAATGTCTTCAACTGAACAACAAAGAGCAAACACTGATACGCATATGCACAGATAAAAATTGTTGTTAAGCTCAAAAGATTAGTCACTGTTCAAGACTCAAGAATCCTCAACTCTGTTCTACCAGTGAAACTACTGCTTCACTTCTGTAAGAGATTTCATTTCAGTTAATTCTAGCAAGCTTAGCTTGATTTGTAACAAAAAAGCCACACTGTGTTTCTCAAAACATCTAAGATGTATTAATTGTACCCACAACACGTCCTGGAGATCACTACTGCAAAGCCATTTGTATTCCCAAGTTTCCTAATTGATGTTCCTTTTGCAGAATACCAAAACTGAAACAGTTAAATATTTTTAAAAAGTGGTATGTCATTAAGATGTGTTTGAAGGGCTGTTGTCAGGACACTGGTCTGGGCTCTGGGAGAACAGTAAAATAACTGACTAATCTTGACTGAGATCTAATTTGCCATTGTTGGACCAGACCATTTAAAGACCAACAGTTGTGTCCTGTCCTCCTTACCTGGCTTTTCTCTCCAGTACACTTTTCCAACTCCAGTTTAATGAGCCCCTCCCTTGAGATTTCAGTTTTTGAGATTGGTAAGTTGATGATAAACTGCAGGCACAGCTGCAGAGACACAAACGTTGTTGCCATCTGTTGGCATCTGTAGTTTTGAAGAGTTCTGAAGGTATCTCTACCCTCATTCCATCAGCAAGATGATTTCAGTCCTGTTGACAGCAGTGAGAGGCTACAAATGCACATTTTGAACAGCACAGAACAGTCTGAATTAGCATGGGATTTGTATCACCTGTTAGTAAAGGCTAACAACTCTGCTAAACATAGCATCATTTAAAGGTTGCTTTAGCAAATTCCAAGTCTCAATCTGTGCTGCTTTGCTCTTGTCTTCCTTTCATTCAGCCTCAATGTAGATCTCAAAATGAATAATCCAATTAAATTGCAAAAATTTCCATTATTAATTAGGAACCATTCTCCTTTCTTTTCTACTTATCTGCGTAAATCCCCGAACCTTAAGAAATGGGAGTGGGATGAAAGAGTAGAAATAAACTTTTCTAAGTAGGTAACTTCTATAGACATATCTGCAATATATGACATCAAATTGCCACAGAGTCACAGAACACTGAGGTGGAAGGGACCTCAAGAGGTCACTTAGTTTGCCACTCTGCCCCAAGGCTCGATCACCTACACTGAAACCATTCTTGACAGATGTTTGTATAACCTGATCTTATAAAACTTCCAGTGACGGAAAACCCATCGCTTCCTTAGGCAATCTACAAAAATACTGTTAAAAATTGCAGATATTATTCAAGATAGCAAAAGTCCTTACTGACACTGGTCTGCAAGGTTAATTCTTTCCAGTTTTAATCCACACTACGGCACTCTTGAATTCATGCAGATAATGACTATGTGCTTATATCTCCATGACTAGGCATACAAAATTAACATTGGTTTCCAATTATATAAAAAGAGAAATTCTGTGTAACGAATCACAAGTGCTCTTAAATTATTAAATCACAGAGAATTTCACAATCACAATTACCTAATCAAGGTACAAATACATTGAATTCTCCAATCCTCCAATAATGTATTTTAAATAAATTTATCTTACTTTCATATTATTTTTATACGGAAGGACACACATTTTCATGTACATATATATAAATATACAAACACATCCCCTGTGAGTAGACTTTGGTTTAATACAAATTTCTAATGCAAAGTATTCCCAGGTGTCTAGGTCTGTTGAAGCCAAAGGCTCTAATGATAAAGAAGTTGGCACAAATGAGGACTCTATGGTCAGGCCAAGTCAGATGGCTCTTGACACCTGTCTGCATCCTGACTTGCACTGAAGGGTCAAAATTACAGTTTATTCACAAGCAGGAGCTGGGGCTCCCTGTCGGTTGCAATAAGAATGAATTACTTCTCTCCTAACAAGATAAAACCCAGCAGGATTTTACTTGCAAAGGCAACAATTCTTTCCAGAATTTAATACATATTAACTAAAGCTTCTTACTTTTCCATCCCCAACTTTGTACTTTTTTCTTCTTTACGAGAATAAATTTACTAGACAAATTAAAATTTTCATGGTGGTAGAGAGCAAAAGATCTTGCAGATATGGGAAAAGGACAGCTTTAAGGCTTTAGTCCCAATATCTGGAAGAAAAAGAGTAACAAAAATAGATCAAGAACAATTTTGAAAAGGGACAATCTCTTTTTTGATTTTTATATCCCCTAAAAGAAAAGTTTTGAACTTACCGAGTTAAATATTGACAACATTCTACCAATAAGTGCGTGGGGACCTTTTCAAACAGCTGGAACATTATAGATTTTTGCAAGTTCACAAGCCCTGTGCTCACATTTCCAGTAAAAGCTGCTAATACAAAGCTAAATGCCCCAGGGACATTGAAGTGAACATATTTTTCTGCTGGTTTAAGCACACCAGCAGTCATTTGTAGAGTTTACATGGTTTTCTTGTCAATACCTGCTGGTCACAGTTGGTGAAGAAGCAGTTTCACTTATGATCTGCTTGCTAATTAAGCATGGCAGCAGCCATTCAGAGTGAAATTTTCAACAACCTGACACATAAAAGGAAAGAATCAGATGTATTCTCAGAAGACTTCAGTCTTTGAATCATTTGGATTCTGTAGTTACTGGAACTGAAAGATAACAGAAATTACTTTTTCAGATTAACATGTAACACTTCTGATAAACTATAACATGCTGTATGTAGCATGAATGTTTTAACCCTGATATTCTACAACATAATTCTTTAAGAGAAGGAACATTAAAAGGATTTGAAGCTATCCCAGTGTAGGCCAAAAGTCTGTATAGTCTTCTGCTTCTCCTCATTTTCTTCAGTGGATCATAAGCTATCCCTTTCTGTTGACATCCTTCATCATCTAGCTGTACTTTATGTCTTTTCCAATGTTTTTCTTGCAAGAGGATTGCAAAGTTGGTGCTCTTCTGCACACAAAACATCCTAGAAAGGATCAACAAAGCCACTTCATTGCTCTGTTTCAAATTCTTTGCTACCTTGGGCTTCAAAAGCTGTTTGTTTCTTTGCTGAATGATTATCAAGCAACATCTCACTGCTGCCTTATATTACTGCTCCTTCTTGGTTTGCATCCATGTGTTGTCTCTTAGTTCATGCTTGTATTACAAACTCGGAACCAGAAGAATTTGACATTTGCACAGCCCCACCCAGTGGTCCCAGGCTTGAATTCCAAGACACATTGCAATACAGTAAATAAAATAACCCCTAAAACACGAGTTTCCTTGAGATCTCACTATTTTGTTATGCCCCTTGTGTGCGGGGAGGACAAATCTGGAGGGGCTGTAACCAAATCTTGTAATGAAATAGAACACACCAGTAAAAGTGAACCTTTTCTGAGAGAAACCTTAAGTGGCAAAAGCATTACTGACTGAAAGGCTTCTTCCCACAGAGCAAAAACCCACTCCACGAGGAGCACTATTGCATCCAAACACATTTTTGAGCATTTATGACCCATGCTCTAATTCTTTAAATGAAAGACAATAAATGTTTATTTATATCTAGTTTGCAATTCCAACTTTTCAGAACTTGTCCACCTATGCTTTATATTCACCTTCTCTAAAAAGAGACATTGATGTGATTGAATAAAAATGTGCTTTTTGGAATTTTGTCGTGTTCCAAAAGGAATGTTCCTGGAGAGGAGCCAAGGCAGGCAGAGAAGCCCCCAGGCTGGAGAGGGCAGTTTTTGGTGGTGACTGGGGCGTCCCTGTGAGCAGGGATGTCCCTGGGGGTATTGCAGGGGGGCAGAGCTTTCCTGCCTGGACACTGCAGTGCTCTTCATGTCTGCTCTGCTCAGCATAAGCTCTGTAATAAACTTCTGTGAGGAAAAACATCCAAGAGTCTTACTGCAAAACTACTTTTGAGGAAAATACTTTGAAAACTACACAGACTTTATTTTGAAGCCCTTTTTTATTTTATTAGAGAAGAGCTAAAGATCCTCTGGATAGATTAAAAAAAGGCTTCAGGAATATATATATAAGATTTCATTTTCAAGATTGATATTTTTTCCCTGACCTTTGGCCATTGTTCTTTTAGTTTCTTAATAGCAAATGAGGCTGAGGTATTAAACTCTCTGGAGGTAATTCACAAAACAGCTAAATAAAGAATCAAAACTGAGACACAGTGAAAAATACATCAGAAAAACAAACCACCAACACTTTTAAGTAAAGTGGTCCAAAGAGTTAGAAAGCCTTTAAATTTCAATTTCATGATGATGTACTGAAAAGTCATCCCCTGGTCCTGATAATTTTTCTGGTTTTCTTGGTTTGAGGGTTTTTGGGGTTTTTTTTGTGGTTTGCTGTTGTTGTTTTGTTGTGGTTTATCACTTCATTGGTATCATTGTTCTTTAAAATGCAGCTCTTGACTGAGATTTTTGCTGCACTTATAATGAAATATTTTCTGCTGTGGAATACTTGGAAAATGCTGCCAATAATCACTAATAATCAGAAAATGTCACAGCAGGCCATGCTGTCAGTGTATGAGTAGCCTCACACATGAAATTCTGCATTGGAGAGCAAAGAATAAAAAGTCTTTGAGCTCCTTTCAACATCAACTGCTACTTATTAAATATCAGAATTTTACTAAGCATGATTTTAGGAAATACTTCAGTGGAAAAAAGGTCACAAGAAAACCACCAGTGCAATTTTTTTTCCAGTTGGAGACTTTTGTCAAATGTTACTCCTGTGCAGAAATCCAGTTCTCTTTATCATGATACAAGGATGACACAGTATTGTCTGTGAAGCTAGTTTTGCCCTAAGAACTTTCTGGCATCAAACTAGATTAAAAAGAACAGATGGTTGCAAAAATATAATTAAGAAAAAGAAAAGGAAGAAGAAACAGATATCAAAGCACCACTGTCTCTTTCCCCGAATTTTCCCTGAAAGAAGTAGAAAGGAATTTTTAAAAATGTTGGATCATTTATTCCACATAAGATTCAATCCAGAAATTAATATATTAAACACTTGAATCATAAAGAAGAGCCAGATGCTCAACATGAACTTGGACACTGCTAAATGGTCACTATAGACATTCTCAGTAAGTGAATATAATTAAACAGAAAAAGGCTTTACAGGTAGACATAAATTATCATATTCTTATTCATTAGCATAGAATTAATCCAACACAGGTTAGCTTTAGGTCTCACCTTGTTCTGCATCTGCCCTGAAGACATAGCATTCCTTGTATTTGATTAAATATGGAACTTTTCTGGAGAAGTAAAAAAACCCAAACCAACTTCCCCCAAAAAAACTTCAAACAAAACAAAATCCAAAATCAACTGCTAGGTAAAAGACAAAAAGTATTAATAATGGGCATAAAAACAAAAGTATTTTTTTAAAAAATACAAAATACCTCCATTTTAGTTACTCAAGAGCTGTTTTTGTGTAGCTGTCAGGCAGCAGTGCCTCTGGGGAGAGCTTAGGATTACACTTCCCTTCTACATCTTGGCTTGTTGAAAGCTGACATCTTCTGCTAGTGTAAGACACAGCTTTTTTAAAAAAAAAACCTTCTAAGAGTTTGAGTTCCAATCACAGCAACACAGGCAGATACACGTGAAGTTGCCACATCTTCTCGCAACGAGCTGCAAAGAGCACCAGCATCATCTTCAATGCATCCCACACATGAATCTCTGTGTGTGCAGGTTCTTTCCTGCAGTTTAATAATGAGATTTTTCATATGCACACTCTGATCATGAAGGTTATGCTTAGTATTCTGCAGTAAGAGAACGTTTTAATTAAGTTGTAAGAATATAAATTTCATTCTGGTCTTTGATGCTCTTAGAAACAATTAAAAACTAGCAAGAATTTCAGAAAACAACTCTTAGTATTATTTAGATTTAATCAGAGATCACAGTTGTGAGAGTGGTAAGAGCATCAGAAGTTTCTCAGAACAGCTGAAAAACCTCTACATTTGACTCATTAAAAGTACAACACAACTCTAACAATGTGCAATATGGATGACTCCAGTAAAAATGGCTATAGTATATAATCTATTCTATGGCACATATTCAGGAGTTCTAAACAACAAATACAGGTGTGAATGAAGATGCTAATAATTAAAAATATTGACTCTTGCTGCTTTATAATAACAGGTCAATATTTTTAATTATTGTTGCTTTATAAATTTATTATAATCTATAATAACTACTTTTAAAGTCCACTTGTGCCACAGTAGTATCTGTACAGTCAATATAGACGGGAGGACATGAAGTAAAAGAAAACTTGTAGAGTGGGATTGAAGAATGTGCAGTTAAAGCACATGTAACCTTTTTGCTAGGCCTGCTCTGAGCCATTGCAAAATACTTCAGTCTGTATTAGCACCAATATATTCATCAAGTTCTACCAACTAGATTTTAATTTGAAAGTTGAAGGTGTATATATAAATATAAATAAAAGATTAGTGTGTACTGTCTAAAGGGTAACCTTGTATATTGAAACAATAAGCACTGCTCTTTAACATCAATGATATTAAATATTTTTAGCAGTAATGTTTTTATTCAAAATTATCTACATGCCTGAAGTTATAAATTGTTATCTTTTTCTAAGTACAAAGTTACAAAGCAGATCACTTAGTGAAGCAGCTCAGAAAACTGATGTGCTTGTGACACCTTTAATGTAGGTCATATTTCTGGAGAATAAAAATAAATTCCAAAATTTCAGAACATTTTTAACATTCTATTTATCAGACAAGGAAAAAGAGCCTAAGTACATTACATTTAAGCTGTTAAATGTGTTCATTATAGGAAGCTTATATTTATTTACTTGTGGAACTGGTAGGGATCATTGTCTGTCACAATTACAGCCACAGCACTTCATTCCTGACAAGAGTTTACTGCGTCTCTGTTAGCCCAGAGCAGGGCTGTGAGACTCGTGGTTATCAACCTGATAAATCTCAATGTGCTGTGTCAGTTTTAAGCACTGCCAACTGCTCAAGCACATAAACACCAGCAGCCACCAGGTGCTCTGTAGTACTTTATATCCCTGCCCTACAGTGTCCTTCCTGATTTTCATTTTGAGGGATCCATTTTCAGTTTCATTGCTTGGGTACCAATAATCAAATGGCAAAAGATGCTGCCTGAAGATGTGTCCAGTGTCCCAAGAAGATAATCTGAGTAAAGGAGGGCTGAACTAAAACCAATATAAGATATTCAAAAACATTTTTTATAATCTATTTGAAACAGAAGGCAGTATGACAAAACTTTACACAGTGTTAATAAGAAGGAAGATAATCTGTAATATGAGTTTATATATGTATTTTTCTTCCATTTTCCTGAAAAAAACCCTAAAATGAAAAAGAAAAAAAGATGACTCCAGGAGAGACTTTAAATTTTGTATTTTTAAAGTGATAGCTATAAAACATTCCTTAGACCTAGTTGCAGGTAAAATAATAATTAAGCCAGATGATAAGATACAGGCAAAACTGAATTAATGATTTTTTCTACTCATGGATTATTTTTCTTTGCTTTTTTGTTGTTGTTGTTGTTTCTAAAAATATGTTTACAGAACAAAATTGAAAGAAAGAGGTGAACAGTGCTTCCACAGCAGTGACTTTAGGGTGGAGAGAATATCATTTTCTTCTCTCTTTGAAAAAACTATTACAATAATCACATATCAACAAAAACATTTTAGAAATGCAGCAATTCAAATTTGGGTTCAAGACATTTCCTCTAGAAATCTACCTCTATGTATATCTGTCTCTAAAAACCTCATTTGCCTTTTCAGTTAAGCTTCTGGTAAATGCATCAAAACCAAGAAGACTCAAAAAAACTTCATTTTAATTTACATTTAATGCCTCAAACAGCAAAGCTTTAAAACTTACTAAGTGAACTGATCAGCAAGGGACTTCTTAGCAAAATTTATCAAAACAGGAAAATCCTTTCTTAACACAGTCACTATAGATTGATAATAACAGAAGAAAAATGAAAATACACTTTCAACTAAAAGAAAGCTTTTAAAATCTGAAGGCTATCTTCTATTTGAGAGAATTATTTTCATGATTGAAAGAGAAAACTTGATAGTACCAGAAATGCTTCTGACTATGACTTGTTCTTATTCAAAGATTGTTTGTACTTTAAAAAAACCCAACAAAACCTTTATCAGATCACTCCAGAAATAGACTCTGATGCCTCTTTAAGTGTCTAAGTCCCCAAAGGTAGATACCCCTTCTAACCACAAGTTTCATAGCTAAAATATGCTGTAGGCTGATTTGTAATGCCTCATTTTCAGAACTTTCAGTAAAAACGGAGAGCATTGTTATACAGAAAATTTATATAAGTAATTGTGAAGACAGTGTGAAGTCCCTCCAGATATCACCAGGTGCCAGACATGCACACGCAGGCTGAGAAAACAGGCTGAGAGCTGGGGCTGCTCAGCTGCACAAGACTTTGGGGAGACATTTCCTGTCCCTAAAGGGCCTTCAAGAGAGCTGGAGAGGGACTTTTTACAAGGGCTTTGAGTGACAGGACACGAGGGAATGGCTTTAAACTGCCAGAGGGCAGATTTATATTGGACATTTGGAAGAAATGCCTCCCTTTGACAGGGGTGAGGCACTGGAACAGGTTGCCCAGAGAAGCTGTGGATGCCCCATCCCTGGCAGTGATCAAGGCTGGATGGTGCCTGGAGCAGCCTGGTCCAGTGAAAGGTGTCAGTGGCCCTGGCAGGGAGTAAAGTCCCTTTCAACCCAACCCATTCTACAATTACTACCTTGGCAGGGGGAGCATAAAGGATAAGCACACTGAATTCTTAGGGTTTTATTAGCTAGGGAAAAAACCAGAACAGAGATGTAATTCTTAATGGTACTAGTGGATTAACTGCAACTTTGGAAGGACTAGAGGTTCAGCTTTGAAAGAAATTTGTTTCTAGTTTTCAGTATTCTCAAAATAAAGTTCTCCTAAAACCCTGCCATCCAACCTACTGGAGACATATTTTCTAATGTAAAAATAAAAGCCTGACAATCTTTGCTTGAAAACTTCCATGATAGACATGAAATGGTAGGAAAATCTCAATGTATGGTTTTCTCTCTGTTGTTGATGCATTTATATTGAATTACTGAGTTTCCCTAGGACCACTTCACAGGTGGGGAGGTGATGTCCAAGCAGAGGAAAGCTGGTCTTTAGGAGTATTTTGTAAACAGAGCTTTGCCTTAGGACAAATTGCTAGTGACACACAATACGTATTTTCTATGTATTTTAATTAGATAATAATATGGAACAGCTGCAGAAAAAACTTAAAATATTCATGTAGATTCTCTTTTTAGGCTTCGAAAATGACAAGAGCTAAGAACACCACTTTGGGTAGCACAGGGATCAATTTTCAATGAAATAATTTTCAACCTTTCACTCAGATGTTCTGCCAACTAGTACAAGAGACAGGAACTACTGATCTGTGAGATTTAAAAAAATTATGTTTAAAAAAACCCCACTCAAACACCAAAACAAGGAGCACAGTCTACTGGAAATTATTTTCCTTTCCAAGTTATGTTAAGGAGGAGTCAGGTAAAGATGGGGATAGAATAAATGTTCCCTTTCCCCTAAAGACATAATTTAATTAAATAGTTGTTCTTTAGGTTTGCATGAAATGAGGACCCTTTGTGAAATCAATGCAGATTGTGTTTCTAACTTAGACAGTTGAATTAGTCTCTGAATCCACCACTGACTTTGGAGAGCCTAGAATCCTAATTTTAGCTTTATTACGTGCCAAAATTATAGGGCATGAAGAGGGAGGTGTGCATAATCACATGATGCAAACAGCTTTGTCTGACATTCTGAATTAGGGAGCAGCATTACCCAAATATGGCCCTTGGCATCATCAGTTCCAAAAGATTCTGGAGAGATACAAGAGATTATTGCATAGTAAGTTTACTTGTCCTAATAAGCAAAGAATGCTGATATTTCAGTATAGGTACTCATCAGCAAATAAAGGTCATAAATACCATCTCAGAAATGTTTGGCAGTCCCTCAATAAACACTATTTTTCAATTCAGCTAATAATCTGTAATTCTGAATATCTCCAGTTACAAGCCATAAATCTTAAAATGCCTCTACAAATTTTCAAGTTTGTGCTCTGGAAATTTTATCAGATTCATATTAAATATTTATCTTAAACAACAAGTTTCTTCTGGCTTGTGCACCTGGCAGAACAAATTTCTATTAATGTTACTTGCTTTATAAAATGTGAGATATAAAAATCAAAAATTTTTTTTTTGTTATACAGTGAGTCAGAATACTTTGCATTTTTTTCCAACTGGAACAATAAGAATTGATTGGAGACATAACCCACAACTTTTACTAAAATGCTTAACATTATAGAAGCAAATAGACCCAGTGGCTTCACAGATGGAAAAAAAATAATGGGATTTTATTCTCATTTGAGCAAATATATGCCTCTGAATAAAAGGCAATTAAGAACAAAGCATTAAAACAATTGTTTCTTACAAAAGTATTTTAGGTGTTGTTCAGTTGGCTCCCTTTAACTCGCATCTCATTTCATCTTTCCATCATCATGTAAAACTTACTTCTACATGAGATTATTTTTATTATTTCCAGATAACAATAAATAAACCAAACCTAAATCCAAACACTTTCACTCTGAACCTCCTTTACAGTACAACCCCTTTTCTTATGTTCATATGGAATTCATGTGCTTCAGTTTATGTCCATTATCTCTTGTTCTGCCACTGAGAAGAGTAGGGGCTCCAATTAGATTTTTATAAACACTGGTAAGGTCTGTCTGAGCCTTCTCTTTAAGCACCCACATCTTTGACTAAGCAGATAAGACACAAAGCACAAATTGCTTCCAGTACCTTTTTGAGATCAGAACCACAAAAAAGGAAGCTAATCTCCTAAGTGAGGCAAAGTACTCTAACATCTATAAAACTATTGTTAACTAAAGACCTCGCCTGCAAGGACATCACCCCAAGAGCAGAGTCAGGCTCTTCAGGGTGTTGCTTGGTGGCAGGACACAAGACAACAGATGTAAGTTGGGACACAAGATTCCAGTGCCTGTGAAGAAAAGCAGTTCTGGTCCAAGGACAGCCAGGCAGGGGAAGAGGTTGCCCCAGGAGGTGGTGCTGCCTCTGTTCTTAGACGTTTTCCAGACCAAACTGGGAAAACCCTGGGTAACCCAGCCTGACTTCAGCACTATTTGAGCACAGGGCCAGACCAAGATGTCTCCTGAGGTATCTCCCAACCTGAATTTATTGTATGAGCCTATAATCTAAGAGAGAGATATTCACAATTCATTTTAAAGGAACAGAATAAGGTCGGAGCTTGTTCTGTTATTATTCAGTAAAGCTCTGCCATTGCTTTACCACTGTTAAACCGATATAAGATTCCAACCAAAACACCATCTATATTCTAGAAATACACACAGCATGACCACAAATAACATACTGTATGGGAATAAGAAAAAGGGTCTTAAAGCAGAGGTAGGTAAGAGAAAGAGATGTTAAATGCTCATTCTGTAACAAGTTTTACACATGCAGCAAGAGACAAAATGGTGCAGGAACAAACACTTTTGGTAGACTCTAGCATCTTGCACACTGCATATGCTACAGATTACAGGTTCTCATACTTTTAAGCAAGCATGGAAAAAAAAACCTGTATTATCCACAACATTAAAAAATCAATATTCCATTTTGGAAGAATTAATCTTTTCCCAGTTTCAACATGACTAGATTTGGTTTCATCAATTACAGTTCTTGTTGCTCAACAGCTGTTTAACAAGTCAAGGGCAAGAAGTGTGCTCAGACCTCTCCTCATCCAATCCCCTGTCTGGCTTCTCAGACATTTCTGTGGAAGCAGGTGCAAGTCTTTCAAAAGTGAGTTTGTGTGCACTGTGCAGATTTAATAACTGCAACCCCAGCTAGAAGATTAAAATGCTCTAAAAAAAGAAATGAGAAAACTGAAATTCTCTAGTAATCCCTTGGGCCAATTACACAGATCAGAGATGGAATGGCTCAAAGCATGATGGACCTGCTTTTCCATTCTTATCTTAATTATCTTAGCATGAAAAGGGTTGGTTCTTGCTAAAGGTGGAATTAGCTCAACCACAGCTGGCTTAGACAGCTACATAAAATTACAGGGTTCTCCAAATTTTTTCCATTTGACAAAAGAAACAAATGATGGAACTTGGTGTCTGGTGCAACCTTGCTTATTCACAGAGTTAAATTTCTGCTTTTCTTAGCATAACAAACCAAGCAAGGAAGTTTTCTGTTTCTTACTATTCTCTTTCATCTACCATTCCATCTAAAAGCTCTCACAAAGCAGTGTCTGAATTCACACTTCAAGTAATCATTTACAGAAGGACATGAGCATTTGGTTCATTTTTCACTTTTGTGCCATTTTCTCATTTCTTCTAAGATTTATTTCAGCAAAACCCCTCAGCTACATTTATTGTTATTTTACTGAGTGACATACCTTTGCACTGATGCTTCTTAAATGAGAGACAGTGGCTAACCATCTTGTTAGCATTGTTACAGATAGAGTTTAAATTATTCTGTCATCCTACCTAAGTGTGAAAAATAGTGACCCCATGCTTCTTCTGTGATGATTTAAAATATAACTTTAAATACTAAACTTGCTTTCCCTATTTTCCTGTCCACTTATCCAAGTACTCTAAACTACTGTGACTGTAGTATCCAAGAATTGCACTAAATGACTGGACCCATTTCTACTTTTTACTCTGAAAGGTGAAAGCAATGAAAATTACGACCACTCTTCTGTGACACTTCTGTTACACAAAATTGTTCCTTTGTTAGCTTTCCAAAGAGATAAATTTATCCTCCAGAAGGATCCTACTCTCATGTCAAATTCAAACACACTATACAATAAAGGAATAGAGGTCCTTTCTAGAGTGACAAGAACTAGCTCACACAATCCTGTGCAGCGCTATGTTAATACTCTCACATTAATCTTTCTGACAGATAGAGGGGAGAGACAGCATATACACCAAGATTATATAGAAAAACATAAAACCAAAGGTTTCAATTTAAGTATTAGAATGGCAGGGTGATATTTAAGTCTTGAAGACTCTCTTCCTAGAAAAAACATTCACAATGCTTGGGGGAAAAAAATTCAAATCTAAAAGAGAACGAGAGGGATAGAAGTGAACTGGTTACTTTACAAAAGCAAATAGCAAGAAATTCAAACTGAACATATTATTTCTTAACAGCAGCCTCAGAAATGACTGAACACAGAATTCATATCAGATGATCACAAAGGAAGTGCAGGGAAAAAGATGAGCATTTGCCACAACAAAGACCCTCTAGTTTCTAAAGTTAAAGAACTGAGTATGATAAGCATGCAAGATTAACTTCAAGGTTAATATCATGTATCTTGTATTTTATAATGCCAGAGATAGAATTTCTCCTTTGCACTGTGGACATTTTTCAGCCTACACTGTTGTCAAAATAACACAGTCATGGTAGGTAGACAATATCTATTTAAACTACCAATTGGCCAAGGTTCTGGGACTAAAACCTTGGCTTAAGGCTCTGTCCTTCCCTCTGAGTTCTAGTGCTGGTTCAATATCAACCCTACAGCACTATCACATCCCTACAGCATCCCTGGTTTTCTGCAGGAATTTGCTATCACTGCTAGAGATTGTTAATTTCTAACCTGAGCGATCTGTTAACACATGGCTCAGATGGATTTCAGACACCAATTACATGGATGATAAAACACTGGTTTTTCACAACAAGGCTCTACAGACCAGCCCTTTCCACATACAGCTGCTGGCCAGCTGTTGATTATTCACAGCAAAAAGCTCAGCTTTTCCACTGACAGCCAATCTGAGCCCCATCTATAAAGTCGAGCCCAGCAGATCAAAACAGACTCAGTTCTTGAGTTTTCTGTGCCAAATGAAGAATGTGACAAAGGGCAAAGAAGGCTGTACATAGAAATGCAGTGCAGTGTACAATCACTTCGTGGTCTGTAAAAGAGACAAGCAGGAAAATAGATGGCACTGGCCTCTGCAGGCAAAGACAGTTCCTTTTTACACTGGTGTCATATGGAGAAATTGGATTACCACACAGTAACAAGTCCAATAAACACAGATTATGAGTGTGGATAGAAAGTAATTTACCACTAGATTAATCCCAGGCATTCCTCTTACCTAGACTGCATTAAAACAGGAGCATCAAGTTTTCCACCCTATTGTTCAACATGTTTCATATTCTTTGCTCCCCCCAGAAGGAACAGAACACAAATTTTTAAATTATATTCTATTTACTCTCTACTAGCCTCTCAAAAATAACAGTTTCACATGCAACAGATTAAACCCATTTGGCAAGAAGGTGCAACAGTATTTTTAACTCGTCTGCAATTTCACTGGGAGATAACGTGGATCTATGACTTGAGCACATGAAGTAGCTACTCTCAGACAATCACACAGGCTACACCTTACTTTGCCAGCCAGGATCTTAGGTTTCATCAATATAAGAAAACGCTGGAAAAATTAGGCCAAATTAAATCTAAAATATTGATCTATGTATACAGATATTTCTTAAGAAATTTAATGGCCATTCTGTGAAATACATTAAATGGAGAGAAGAAAGAAGTGTCATATATGTATTGAATTAATATGATTTAAATAAAAATGATTAGTTCAGTTTAACTTTGAAAGGATTGTCTAGTTACTTTGGAGTAAAACCATTTATAGCTCCTCCCATTTCACTCAGCCTGCGTAAACTCATTCTCTTGACATTAAATAAGAAGAAACTAATGTATGAAACTTCAAATAAGGAAAATGTTTTCCTTATTATCTTAACAATTAGATGGTAATATTCACTTTTCAGAGCCATTCCACATTAAACAGGAATGTATTAAAGCTAAGTAGGTGTTTACTCAGAAGTAAAATTCAAATAAGTTAGATATTAAAAGGTCAAAATGAAATTATTTCATACTTGGATACTTATCTAACTAACTGGAAGGTAGAATTTGTATTCTGAGGAATCCTGATGCTCCAGCAGTACAATAAATTAATTCATTTAGGAAGTAAAATTCCTCAGATAATTTGTAGAAGGAGAAAGAATTTTTCCGGTTTTTCTTTGTTTAAAAAAAAAAAGAAAAAAATCCATTAAGTTAGGTGAAATAAACTCCTCTACTTACACAGATTTCCTACTCCCAGAATGGCAAGTTCTGCCCTACAACTCAGATCCTGAAACCTGTAGCTCTCCTAAAGTTAATTAGGAGCAGGAAGACAGTAATTCTATTAAACATAACATTTTCCCAGGTAATATGATAAAATAGTGTGTGGACAGGTACATTCCTTCCAAAAGTTTCTCACCAACCCTGTGCTGACATCTAAAAACTTCTTCATGCCTTACATAAGTACATTTTAAAGTGCTTAGTACAAATTCACCTTAATTACACACTACAATGTATTTAAACCACTGTACATAAGGCACATTCTCATACTGAAAGTGTCTCATTCAATAGCTACAGACCCAAAACTTAATTCTGAATTTTATCCAAAGCTTCCTGTGTAACAACTCATAGTATATGTTTGGTTGTTCCACTTGTTTAAAAAGAAAAAAAAGATTATAACAAGATTGAAAAAATAAATTTAATCTTAACAATCAAACAAAATCAAACAAATGTTTGTTAATCAAACCAAAAAACTCAGCAAAAGAAAAAAATTAAAAGTAAATATTGCTATTAATAGCTATGCACAATTAACACATTTTGTGGGACCAGGATCAACAGCACATGGCTAAACAGACAGAGAATGTGTCAAAATACCAGTGCACATATAATACACCATATGCAGAGACAATGGATATTTTTTGATTTATAATTTTTAAAAATTACTGTGTAATTTTAACATTCTTCTTTTTCTGAACCTTTTTAGCAAGGAATCAGTTATAGATAAAGTAAATCATCTTGACTGAACCAATACGTGCAATTTAAGGCCTATGTAACAATTTCCTTCCTCATATATATATATAAATTATTATTAAAAATTATTATATACATATATATGTAAATTATTATTTCCATTTAATAAATGAGAATACCACAAAATTACAAAAAGTAAAGTAGAAACAATAGAGTAGCCCATATTATTTATTTACAGTATAAAGTAATATAATCAGCTTATACAGGAATAAACATGTTAAAACATGTATGGTATTATTCCACAACTGGCTGAACAGGTAATGGCTTTAACCAGTATACATTATATTATCTGATTTTTTTTTTATGGCAATTTTACACACTGAATATTAGAGTTTTTACAGGAACAAAACAAAATGCTTTAACAGCATTTCCTTCTAGTGCAAGCTAGCACAAATTCAAATATCTCCCAGCAGGCAACAGAGAGCCCTGTTCAATGCTCGTGTGTTTCCATTGGCTTCCATTTGATTAAAGGAAACTGCTTCACTACAGAAGCAAAGTAGAACAATTCCTTGGAGTATTACAGCTCCAGCTCTGTGCCTGTGACCACACAAGGATTCAAAAGAAGAATCATACAGAGCTCTTTTCAGAACAGCAGATTATCTAACTCTGAGTAATGACTATTTAGTGAAGATTTATATTATTTCCATTTTCTAAAGCTCTATGTATAATTATCATAACAGTTCTCTTTTCAAGATAAATTTAGTTTTGAAACTTCAGTTTTCTATCTCTGGCACTATTTATACTCTCAGGACACAGGAGAGAAAGCACAAGCAGAAAAAGCCACCCATTAACCATTTAAACAACTGTCTTAAACTTCCATAATTTTGTAGAGGGGGATTTAAAAAAGAGTGAAAACAGCAACACAAGTGTTCATCTCTCTAACTTGCTAAAGAGGCCTAAGCTCTCAGGAGTGTCTGCAGTGCACAGGCATGGATCTTACTTTAGATCAGAAACTTGGAGCTAAGATAAGAATGCAGCAGAGTATGAAAATAACGAGCCTTTGTTCTTCATTCTCCAGTGCACATATCAGATTTTGAATTTAGAAAACATTAAAAGCACAAAAAAGTCTAGGCATAGTAAGAATATTTCGTTACCCTAGTATAGAACAAGAGAGAAAACGGCATTGACAGGAAATCAGTGATACAAAGGTTGCCAAAACTACTGGAAGACTTCACATTGTATAGTACAGAACAAAATCAAAGCCATAAAATGGAATTCTGTAAAATAAGTAGAGTTTAAAAGTCAAAAAAACCCCATCATCTAAGTAATTTGAACTATTTATTTACGGAATAAACTGAAGGTAGCATGTGGTGCGAAGGAATCAGTGCACAATTTGTGAGACTGAAATAGCCTAATGTTTAGGGATTAGATCTAAAGGATTTCTGACTATGGCAATCTAGAAAAATAAACTCTTTAAATGTTTATTTTCATATTACATCTCAAAAATCTAGCACTAGAAAGTGTCAAAGCTGACAACTGCAAATTATTTTCCATCTTAAACTTGTTAGTACTTACCTTTAGAAATGGTGCAATAGAAAACACAGTGCTGTGAGAATTAATGTGAGCCAGGTCTGGAAGCTGCTCAAGAATCTGGCTGTTACAAGAGATGAACTCCTTTCATGCTGAGAATTACCTACATGTCCTTCACATGTGACAAGGTCACAAAATTAAATATTTCATTATAATATCTGTGTAAGGCTTAATGAATTAATGTATCTAGAAACAATAAACAACAAATTCTGAAGTTCCAGGAAAAATTTAATTTTTTAAAATGTTGTGTTACAAATTATTGTTTGACTCCCTTTATTTAATAAGGTCTGCTTACTGTCTAAAATGCAGTGAACAGCTTAGCTGAGTAATATGGCATTTTTGTGGCTATGATTTTAACTAGTTAAGCCATGGAAATAGATGACAGCTACTTTATTTTTAATCTTACTGTTGGAGAAAAGCTGTAAACTTTTTCCTTCCAGAAATAATCCTCAAACTGATTGCTGTCAACTGCTTGCTGGAGGGAAAGTCTGTCAACCAAGGAGGGTGGAGACAGAAAAGACAAGCTCCCTCTTTCCATGTGTAAAAACCTTTTTACAAAAAATGGAAGCTAAATCTTACAGAATCTTTGTAAATTAAAGATCTATTCTGCGTGAACCTTTAAAAAAATTCTGTACAGTATCCAATGCTTTTATTCAGGAAAAACTATGTCTGACTAAGACTTTGCTATCAAAGAGACATGATGTTATTCAAGTGTTCTGAATGAAAACCTGTACCTTTGTTCCTTAAAAATGAAAGCATATCTTGTAAGAGCCAATTTTGGATTCTGGGAGATATAGTCTGCCCTTTATAAACTTCAAACACATTTATATCAGAATTCAAACTCTTAGCAGATTTCTAGGTCTAAAATATATTTGCCCTATACAATTAATTTGCAGAACACCTACCTGCCTTCTGAGGACGTAATAAAAAAACAGAAAACTCCTTCTCTTCAAGCAATATTGAATTAATTTTCCTGCAGCAAAACAGCTTGTTCCTAGACCAAACTTAAATAATTTGAGCTTAAACACAGAGCACTGAGTCTCACCCAGGAAATCTTAAGCAATCCTTGCAATGAGGGTAGTTCAGGGCTTTCTCACTGCTGCTGGCAAAGCAGGTGAGCTTGAATAGTAAGAGAAAATATGGAATACAGAAGCAATTTTTCTCAAAAAAATTTTTGTTATTTGAAGGAAGCATTAAAAAAATCCTTGAACTTTAATGTATGGTACACAATTCCTTCACCTAAATGAAAGGCCATTTGGCTTCAAAAACTTCAGCTACAGAGCAATTAATACACCTCTATTTCACAATCAATTTCAAGATTATATATTCCAAATGCCCCGTAACTGTAATAAGCCCAGAGGTTCATTCACTCTATAAAATGAGGCGGGGAAATAAATTTAATGCAAAATATGCAGTGCCTGTATGACATGTAAAATAGTATCTTCCCTGTGTCAAATATGTGTTATGCGTAATTCACAGTCATATGCTCAAACATAGACAAAAAGACAACTGTCAGTTGGTGTCATGTGTACACACACGTGCCAGTGCTATTAAACCACAGCAAGGAAAGATGGTGAAAAGATATTTTTATCTGTTAATTTTCTTGGTCACACAGCAGTAGTAAAATTATTATTGATGTTACTAACTATTATTACCAAGAATTACATTATTATTAATGAAGCGTGAAAGTGAGGTGAAATGGAAAGTGGTGGAATTGCTGGGCTCAGAGGACTGTGATCAGTGCCACAAAATTCAGCTGGGAATGTTACTAATTGTGCACCCCTGTTGATATTGGGGTCATTTTCCTTAAAGACCATAATTATGGGACTGAGTGCACCCTCAGTGAGTTGGCAGAAATAAGGAGTAGTTGTGTTGCCACTAAGTGGGAACTCAAGAGGCAGGAGAAATAAAGTTTAGCAAATGGAAACACATGATTTTCATCCAAAGAGAAATAATTCTGTGCACTGGTAAAAGTCCTGGGACCAACCAGGGGGAAAGAACTGGGCATTAAAGTACAGGGAGGGTCCTGGTGGGTAGGAAGATGAACATGACTCTGCAAAGTGCCCATGTGGCAATGAAAGCCAACACTTTCTGTGTTAGGAAAAACAGTGCCAGCAGGCTGAGAGATTAACATTCCCCTCAGCACCAGTGAGGTTACATCTGGAATATTGCCTCCTGTTCTGGGCTCCCCAGTACAGAAAGGACATGGACATACTGGTGTACATCCAGTATGAACATCCAGGACACAGAGAAGATGTGGGTCTTGGAGCATCTGTCATATGAAGAAAGGCAGGAAGAGCTGAAGTCCTGGAGAAGGCTCACGAAGGATCTTAATCAGTATTTATAAATGCTTGGTGGGAGAGAGAAGCCAATCCTTTTAAAAGCAAATACTATGAGAAAGGAAATTCAGAATCCACTCTATCCAGATTTCAGTAAAGAATTTGATATGGTATCATCCAGCCATTATTTATTGAGTTGGAAATATAAGCATAACACAAAAATAAAGTTGATATAAAAGTGACAAATGTTAACGTATTGAATGGACTTCTTTAAAATTGTTTCTCATACTCATCTTATTACAAGTCTGTAAACGTGGTGAAAGGCAGAGATGTTTTGATAAAAACTGGTTCCAGGAAGCCCTCTTGATACATGGGAGGTTCTTGCTAACTTATAGAAGAAATTGGAGGAGCATTGGCACAAGTGTATTAGAAATAGCAAAACCTTTAGCAGCTCTTCAAAGCAACATGATTATGAATAGTAGAATTTCTGTGATTATTTCTGTGATGGTCTCTTATCATTTGAGAGCAAGACAAAAAGATAAATCACACACCCATGTTTACTACTAACAGATTAAACCAACCTGGCCTATCTGTAAAACTAACTTGATATTCACCATTGTCTGACAAAGTATTTTCAAAAGACGGAGTGGAGCATTAGCACTCTTATTCAAGACTGAGCAAACACTTCAAGTACAAGGTTCAGAATCCAGGAGAATCAAGTTACTAGCCTCTATATCTTCCTATTTATTCTGTTTTGCCAGACAGACTAAAAGATGCTTGCTCTGCGTGTTTGATTCTAGCACATAAAAGCTGAGGAAGATACATGATCAATGTTTATAATTTATTGAGGGCTACACACCGAGGAAGGAGTTGGTTTAAATAACAATATTGAGAGATTTTTAAAAAGGCATCAAAAATATATTAAGGCTGAAAGTCCAAAGTGAGAAAGCTCTAAGCATTAGGAGAAAGGTTTCGAAACATCTTTCCAGAAAGAGCAACAGGGCAATGCACCTAAAGGTAGAATGTGATGACTTTATGACTGAAATTAGATAAGATTGTTATCCAACTCAGAAAGGTCTTTTCTTCAGCCCTGATTTACTGTGGTGATCAACTACTCCCTGTTCTGCTCCCCTCCTTCCCAGTCTCTTTGCTCACACTATTCCCACTGAAGTTCAATTTGGGCTATGAGAGAACTTCATGCAATTTTTTATCCTTACGAGAAAACCATCTTAAGATTTAAGCTCCTACCCCTCTAGCTTAAATGGTTTTATAGAATATTGCATCAAAGCAGATGTCTAGAAGATCTCCTTGAGATCAGAAGATTTAATCAGCAGCTAAACAGAGCAGTGCACTGCAAACATACTGAAATGAAATTGCCTCTTTGGGTCTTCATTAAATATTTGTCCTCCTCATTAGTTTAATGGATTCCTGCTTACTATATAAACAGTCAAAGAGGGAATTTGATTGTACTTAAAGCAAATACATCTCAAACACTGTCACTATTCAGAATCATGTAATTTACCTGTCTGTTAAGACATACAACTATCCCCACCCTACATAGTATGGTACTTTTATGTTAATCATTGAACACCCCATTCAGAAGTCTTCCATGGCAGCGGGTAAAGCAAAAACAGCTACAGAAAAGAGAGGCCATATTCACATGACTACAGCTACTGGCCAGTTGTCACGTAGTTATTTGTATAGCAGTGAGTGAACATTGAGCAATGTTGCAGACAACCAACTCCTCTCCTTTCAGCTCCTTTCAAAGCTGTGGCCATCAATAAACAAGTAGCACTGTGGTTTCTTGACCCAAAAAGCGTGCTCAACCTGTTGGAAAGGTTGAAAAGGTAGGCAAGTCTGTCCTTCACCCACACCACAATCCCTTGTATCAAACACAAGTCACTATTGTAAGACCAGTGAAGTCTGTTGTGTGTGAACACATTTCCCCACCTCCCTCTGGCTGACAAATGGGTTTTTAAATTTTGCTTTAGAAAAGAAGCAAATGTTTTTCCAATATAAGTCAATCCAACAACTGACAGCCAAACAAAAATGTACAGTGGTCTGACATTTATGCAAAGACATATATTGTTCAAACCCCAAATCGAACTCCCACGTTTCTTTTATGACTTACAGAGTCAAGGCACTGGCCAGAAGAATGCCAGTTACACAGAAAAAAAAAAGTATTTCTATTATAATGGTATCTCAGAACAATAAATGTTTACTAATTAATAAATTTTGGCCACTTTGTGGACTGGTGTCTGTGACAGCATTTCCAGTTAGAGACAGAAGATTGGGAAGAACAAACAAATTTTTCTCCTGTTACAAGTTCAAAGATGAACTCCACTTTTATTGACTGTCATTTGATCTCTACCATCTCTTATTTGGTGACAAACCAAATTCTCAACAACTGAATCTCTTTTAATAGGTTGGTTATAGCCTAGACCAAGGCTTCCACCTTAAATGTCATAAAAATGCTGTATATGTGAGTATGATTTCATTTAATGATGACCAGCAGTCTTGGATTTGACAGAAGGACTTGATTTCCAAATGTTTCTGCCCACCTGACTAGTCTCCTTTAAAATTTTTGTCTTTTTATTTCTGACTTGTGCTTATTTTTGTCTCCTTTATTTTGTTGCTGTGGAACAGTGATATGAAAACTACTGCATCCAGGCTTGCTTTCAAAGTAAGCATATTGAGTGGATAGCCTGGCTCATATGTTCTTGCTTACCTCACAGATTTCTGTGTTATTATTATCTTCTACTAGCATAGCAGTCTTTTGCCACACACATACACGTACTTTTACAATAAGCTCACAACTTATGGAACTTGCAAATCACACGTGCTGTCAAGGCACACAAACTCATTAATTCCCTCATTCTGATGCAATGTACAGGATACATCTATAACCCCTAACATCTTTTTAATCAAAAAGCAATATTTTTACATAAGTGAAACAAAAGAACTTAATATTTGCCATTTACTGCTTTGTCAAAAATACACTAGGCTACTAAAGTAATTAACCTCAATCTTAATTAGTTCCATTCAAAATGACAAAACCTCAGTCTAGTTTTGCCAGCAACAAACCTAGTGAAATATATGAAAATTCACAAAACTACAGTATGAATAATTTCTACAGTATCAAACCATTATCTCATCACACTAAAGCTGTCATTTTGTATTTTATGATGAAATACCTGGCACACAAATAACACAAACATTTTACTGAATAGTAGGTCTCCCCAGATCAGCTCATCTAGCAGGCAAGTGTCAAGAACTATTACAGTACTGCCTTAGAGGTAGTAAGTTAAATTCTTGGAAGTAGCTTATGACATTTTTAAAGCTTTTTTTCAAAGGGTGGAAATAATCAAAGCAGACATCACACAGATTATAGTTGCTGTAGTTGAGAAAGTCAGCATTTGCAATGGAAGTCGTGCTGTCCCCTGTCGAAGTTTTCCTCACCCTGTATCTCAGAAAATATGTGTTTGTATACATTAAAAACAGAAGGCAAAACAGCCTGGTTATTCTCAGTCTTTTCACGTGTGGCAAAAATAAGAGGACATATGTGATTCTAAAGCCCCATCCTTACACTCCACCACCTCCAACTCTGCAAGAGATTTTAGGCTGTAATGTGTAAATCACTACTGCATGCTCTCATAGTACCTTCTACTTAATCAAGAGAAAAGAAAAAAACCCTCTAGAATTACAATAAATAACTACAGTTTTGTTCTAAATGAAATGATGTAGTTTATATCTGACCTGAGTTTCAGTCTTTTCCTAGTGGGAAATACAAATTCAGCATTTGGATACATAATCCTACAGCTCTCAGAAGAAGCCGACTCCACCGCGAACACTTTACATGATTTATAGCTCTCCTCCAGATTCAGATGACAAGTCTCGGCGGAGCAGGTGCAACGGGGTGTTTTTTCCTTCCTTCAGACATCATTCCCTCGTATGTAAATTAATTAGCAAGTCTTCCTCAGTTTCGCGTGAGCGGGGAAGATGAAGCGAATGCAATACCAGCCTTTGGTTTCTCACGAGGAGCGGGTGACCCGGCGGAGGGAGGGAGGGAAGGAGGGATGCAGGGAGGGGGCTCGCTGTTGTTACTGCTGGAGCCACAGCGATTTTGACAGCGTCAGCGGCGGTAAAGTGAGCCCGGCTCCCGCGCACCCTCTTATGCCAAGAGAGCGATTTTTAAACCAAGGGCAGGATTTGGGGGAACCTCTGGAACGCGAAGAGCGCACACCCCGCACTCCTCCCGCAGCAGCCCGCGCCTTCCTGTCCCCCCTGCCGGCAAGCTGGGGCTGCCCCCTCCTCGCCCCGCCTGCCCTGCCCTGCCCTGCCCTGGCTGCCGGGGCGAAGGGAGCGGTCCCGACTCCCGTTACCTCCTCCGGAGCCATGGAGA
>VXBR01012234.1:1699837-1740450 GCA_013400215.1 Cisticola juncidis | reverse complement strand
TTTTGGAAAAAAAAAAAAAAAGGTCTTATCAGAATCAAACGTTTCATTCCAAAACTAGTGTACTCATCTGAAAAAGTAAAAACATGGAACTTGATTAAAACATCTGAATCACCAATCAAAAACTCGGCTTTTAGCAGACATTATCTAACATCTTCTGTAATCCAGTGCTTCATCTTAAAATTATTTCATTCTTCTTAGTGAAGGGAGTGCCTGAACATGCACTGGCTCCCCTGATTAGAAATTGTCCCATTTGTATCTCTCCCCAGAATATTTTAAGTATTATTCTCTTCTGTTCATCTATTGATGTATTTATATTCAACACTCACGTTTTTCTTCAATTAGAACAGATCTTCTTTCAATGTCTTTCAATAAATCAAGTTCTGGATTTCCCTGATGATATTTATGACCTATTACAGTTTGAATTAGTAATTATTAAACACGGATGGATGGACAGAGTTTTATACGTGGTATTCCAGTAAACTTTTACTAGTAATGCCCACAATGGTCTCTTCACCCCCATTTAAACATTGATACAGGTAGGCTTTGCCTTTCTTTCTTGACTTTCCTACATAGACAGCTTTTGGTTTTTCCCGTGCTCAATACCAAAAAGTCTTTCTCATGCCAACTTTTAACTCGTAAATTACAGGATTATACCAAAAGTTTTTACTGGGCTCTGGTGCATAATCTTGAATTTTGTTATCTTATAATACAGTGCCTTTTTCTGGCTCCAGTATTTTGTGTGTGGTATTGACAAGTTGTGAATCAACAGCAAATTATACATTTTCTTATTTTCTAAGATTATTAATGAATTTATTAAGGGATACAGAAGTGATAAGAACTGAGTCTTAACAAACCTAGCAAATTCCACTTATGCATTGATCTCTTCTCAGTATAAACTTTCTTCCTTTGCAAGTTCTTACCCATTTCACAATTTTTACACAGGTTTTCTTGTCATCCATTTCAATAGTTGCCCACACACAGGTGACTGCTTCCAGGATACTAGCACACAACTCTGGAGAAAGCAAAGGTGTTAAATGAGATGGTGCATGAGGTGTCAACTGTTACAGAGTTTGGGATAAAGATGTAGTATAACTAAAAACAAAGGAGAAAAACAGTCATGAGTAACCTGGTAAAAGTCCAGTCTATCTGCTAGATAGACTGCTACATTTCCAATTTAAAAATGGCCTAGTACTACAATTCAAAGAAAAATCACCATGGCTAGAGAGGGGGGAAAGTGGACCTATTTTCTATGTTTTTCACTAGTTTCTTCTATTTTTGGAAATTTTCCAGGTTCCTTATTACAGAACTCAATTGCCTGGGCAGTTTTATTCATGTGTCATCTCAGTGAGAGTGGTAGAATTATGTACCTATCAAAGTATACAAAACTTCAAAGCTGGATTTCTTATATTATTGTTATTTATTGAACTACAATTCATGTTTCTACAAAATGATTAATATCCTTGCTGATACCTTATCAGTATGAAAAGATGGATGCACAGTTCCACTACCACAACATCTGACATTCATTTTAAAAAATTCAAGTAATATAATTGTTTTTATATTGTGAATCAAGTTTCATTACTGCCACACCTAGATGTTTGGTCTTGGTGTCTCTCTGTCTAAGACTTCGGATGAAATCTCAATCACACAAAAATCAAAGAAATTCTGCTAGTTAATTCATCAGAGCTAGGATTGCATTCACTGAATTTTCTCTGAGGGTTCACTTCATTTGACATGAAATCACTAATTACAGTAGCTTATATTAAATATAAACATACATGTGTCTAGGTTTATTTCTAGAAGATAAATTGTTTTGAAGCAAGAATACTGCATGATTGAATCAATCCTGATTTAGTAAAACTAAAAGCAAACAATAATAGTACATCTATAAGAAATATCCCTGGCCTGAAGGCCATATGACATCTTCTTGATTCAAGGCTTAATATTCAAAACTTGGTCACAGTTATTCATCTGTTAAGGTTCATGAAGTTGGTCTGATTTGTGACTAATTCTGGCTGCTACATGGAAACTGTGGTTTCAGATGAATTATGATTTTTTTTTTCAGTGTGAGGCACAGACTAAAACTCAAGGCATAAAGAGTGTCTTTTGCCTGGATTCCCAACTATTTTTCAGTGATTAAGTATCTGGCAAGTAAGGGGGCAGGTCTACCTTTTGCTAACTCAAAGTGTTAATTGAGAGTGAGTTTGATCCAACTTTCCTCATTCTCCAAAGAACTTTTCTTCTCAGCTTTATAAAAGTCAGATTATCTAGACAAATGTGGATTTCAATCTGTATAAAACTTATGGGAACTGTGTAATATAAAATCTCAGGCTTGACATGGGCTACTTCTGTTATTCAATACAGTAACAACCTCTGAAATATTCCAGAGAAGTGCATCTTCTCTCATGTTTGTCTGGTCATTGAGTATTGCAATTTCTGACACCTCAATTTTCATGAAATGACCTCTTCTTACTGAAGCCAGAAAAACTGTTAGAAATCCTTATTAACTGTAAAGCAATAGACACAAATTACTGATAGGACATCAATGATGTTGAAAGATGACAGACTTATTTTCCAAAAGGGGGGCAATTCTGTCATTCCTAAAGGGTTACTGAGGCATTCCAAACAAATGTAGATAATTTTTGAAACTGAAACACTTCACCAAACACATTATTTGTGATTTTTTAAATTGCCCTCAGTTTTAAATACCCTCACTCATATGTCAATTGTGTCACCTTAAATTGTGTCACCAGAGGCAGTGAACTGAAAAAAAGAGAGAAAATAGGAAGGTGACTGAAAAAATCACAGCAAGAAATAAGATGATCCAAAAAACCATATTGCTCCAAATTGCTAGTCCAGCTGAGCTGTACCTTCTGCAGACTCAGAGCAGACTGTACCTAAAGTGAATTTCTTTTGTAGTCCTCTCACCCTGAAAACAGTCCAAAACTATCTATACAAAGCTGAGGCAAGTTGCAGGCAAGGCTGTTGTCTGGAGCACAATCTCTGAGCATCCTGCTGAAGCTGTGCAATTTGCTGAAGAGTAAAGCATGTTGCTGGTTTGCTCTTCAGAACCTCAGTGCACTTCCTGCTTCTGGAGGAACAGACGTGAGATCACTGGAAGGAAAACTCACTACACCACAATACTAAACCGAGATCATTTTTGTTTTGCTAGCCCTGATGTTTCAGCTGAAATGTGGTTTATAGGGCTGTAAAATTATGGGTCAGGTAAACCTCATTGCAGCTCTTGGGTATAGCTGTCCCTCTTCATTTAAAGTAGATGTAAGAAGTCATTATGTTCCTTTGCTGAAACAAGTAACTGAAATGGCTTTAGTCTCTAAACCCCAAACACAATTACACATCTCTGTACAAAACAAAAGCTAGAAAAAGCCAGGTCAGAATGTGAATGAAGCTGTTTTTTAGTAAGGATACAAATAAAAGTGACACAATGCATGTAGGCTATGCATAAATACAGAGAAAGAGGAAATATGTAGAAGCTCATGTCAAATTAATGCCAAAGAACAAGTACCAAGGAGTAAACCTAGACAGATTTTGGGCTGCTGGCACAAACTGACATGGGTCAAATCTCCGAAAAATAAAAAGCTTTTTCAATATGTATAATTCCTGCTGTGTTCAAAGAAAGATTTTTTTAATGTTGCTTCTTTGAAATAGGACTGCACTGATAAAAGATCAGTCTTTGTTAACAGTTCCCCCATCTAAAGGAGATCAACAAATCCCCAAATTTTACCAGCCATTGGACACAAAGCTGTGTGACAGCGTGATGGATTCCAGATGTAAATATACATATTATTAAAGATACAAATCTCAGCTAGAAATATACATATCATTATTAATTGATTTACAGAATTCCTACCCCATATTTTCAGAGGTGTGCCTTCCCTTAAGTTCCCTAGGAATCATTTACACTTTGGGAGTTGTAACTGCTACATCTAGCTATCTTTCAAATACCCCAAGGACCTGCTAAATCAAAAAGACATTCCTATACAGGAGAAAAAGATTTTAATTCTCAAATTTTATATGAAAATTTAGGTGTCTGTAACCTCCCTCTGTAACCTCCCCATCACACCTACATCCCCTCTTCAGCAGGTCCAGGAATAAAATAACGAGAATGTAGGCAGGTATCTTTTGACTTTGCCCCCAGGTGCCTTGAAAGAAGCTTAGAAAAGGAGAGAATCTTTTGGGGTAGTGGGCTGAAAGTGGCTTGGAGCAAGGAGTGAAGAAATACTCCAGTGCCTTGTTCAAGGAAATAGGATTTTGTACTTTCTTGTAAGCAAACAGAAGCATCTCAAAGAAACAGCCATACAAGAGGACCTAGCTTTATAAAAGCCATCAAGCTTTGAGCCACTGTTAAACTCATCAAAGTGTAAGTACATTCCTGACTTATATAGACCAGGAAATGTTTACCTCAAATTATCTTTCCCAAAGGAAACTCTGAGAGTAATGTAGATAGTGCAAGTGATTAATTTTCTCAGTGCACGCATAACTGCTGACTTCATTACTAATCAGTGGCTTTTTTTCTATACCTGTAAACCAATGAAAAAACTTATGTGGAATGTGCAACACATTCATGAATGAAGCAAAAATATTTAAAGTGTCCACCTCTGAGCTTTCTAAATCTTACAGTATCAGCCAGGACCTCACAAAATCCTTAATGTTAATACCCAAGAACGGAATACATTTTTTTCACTTTGCTAAATAAATGCACAGCACAGTGTGGAATGGTCACATAAGGACAGTTTAAAATAAACACTCTCATACATATCATATGCAACAGCAGAAAGAGACATCTTGCAGAAGACAACAGTGATTGCTCAAGTGCTCAATACACAAAAATGGAATGCTTCACATGCTGGAACTGATCAAAGGTCCAGTACTCTGTCTCTGGTGTATAGTTCATCTACTTTCCTATCCTTGGCCAGATGGCTAAAGGCTGTGAGTGAGTGTGTGTACAAAGTGGTCCTTTCAGAACATCCTCCTACCTTCTGGCAGTATTAAAGTATTATTTTCTGGAACAGATTTTCTGCACAGACCTGTCATGTTTCATAGCCACTCATGGGTTCAGTGAGAGGAAGAGCAACACAAGCAATGATTTACCCTTTCTGAAGAGGAACCGTCACAGCTCCTGAAACTTCTGTGCACCACATCCAGCACCCTGGGCTTTCCTGAGAGGTCTCCTATCTAATTATTCACTGCTAAGTTCAACCTGCTCAGCTCATGAGATCTGACAAAATCACAGCCTGATATGGAGCAGCTGGGATTTAAGTTTCATTTATAAAACCTAATTGGGAGATTTTTTCTTTCTTTCCATTTTTTCCCACTTCTTCACTCTTAAAATCACACAACATCCACACAGCACATACAAACACACAAAACAAAGAGTAAAAGCAGACCATAACATTCAGAGAAGTTACTTGCTATAGAAATAGCAGTGCTGGTATTAGCACTTCAAAGGGAAAAGCTATTTTAAAATTTAACTGCCTGGCAGAGGCAGCAGATATAGAACAGGGACCAAAGAGAGGTAAGGAGGGAGGGAGTGTAGGAAGAGGAGAAAGTAAGTGGGGAAGGGTAGAAAAACAGATGAAAGGTACATTAATTAAAGGTAAAAGTAGCCAAACTCTATACTGTCAGTGAAATTTTGGCTATGTGGAATCCAGTAGCAAAATTCAAATTGACTTCAGAAAAATCTGTTTTTCACTCTGGATCAATAGTGTTACTCTCATATTCTGCAATGTGTCAACACAATTCCTCAGTGTATTTATTTCCTTTTAGTTCATTCTTGCCAATAATTTATTCTGAGTGATTCTACAAATCCTTTAAAGGCAAGAAGGAAACTAACCCTGACTACTGAGTTTTCAGTTTTCAGTTAGAAACCTGATAGTTTTTAAGGCACAAATTGCTATTCACACAGATGGTATTATACAAACCATAGTCATTCATCATATATTAAACTCCTGTATTTTGAAGCAACAGCTACAAAGTTTCATCCCCCTTATTCCTGGGATTTTTTATCATCCTCTACACTGCTGAACTCCAGAGGCCTTAATGATTTCCAAGGGAGGGATTTAAAACCATCTGTTTAGTCTGTAATACAAGATATATGGGATGGTTAGTCAGTCTACATTGATGCATAACTGATTATTCTTGAGGCTCAAAAAATATTCATGGAGAAGTGTTTTATATACAGTCAGTCTGATTGCTGTGGTAACACTGAATAACCTGAGCTGGCTCATTAAATCCATCCATGATCGAATTTTTCTGTTTCAGTTCTTTGACAACAGGAACAATAGTCACATAGATAAGTCATTAGTCTGCTACAACTTTTTAATTTGCTCTTAGATCTGTTCTGAACAGAGTTCAGGCAGTATGGTTAAAATGTTACTATCCTTGCCACTGTTATTCCAGGAGATTTTTCTGATTAAGGACATTACAGCAAATATGAAGAAATACACCCACATCAAAATAATTTACAGGACCACCTTTGCCTTGATATCAGCAGTCCATTGTTAAGCACTGTGTGACACCACAGCAACCTTTGAAGGAAAGGAGATGGAGATTTTTTTAGGGCTCCTAAACCAACTGAGGCACATGCAAACTTTGCAATGGGGTATGAGACTCCACGAATCAGTGTAAAATATTCTTGGCATATAGGATCAGAAACAAGCTCATAACTCCAAACGTATGACCTTGTGGAGAAGCTCTGAATATAGAGAATAGCAAAGGTTAACTCATATATTTGGGGTATCATAGTTGAAGGACTGTACTTAGCACTTTACTAGGACTGTGAAAACATGATGAGCACAATTCCAGGTTAGGTTTATGGAGATGATTCTGTGTCTTTTTGATAGACAGAAAAATGCAAACATAGTAGTCTATTGAGAAATAGGAACTTCTTTACCAATTTAGTATGTTTGTTTTTCTGAAAGTTGCTTTGAACTCAGCTTTCTTCCTGTAGGTGCACAAGAAATATTACAAGGGTATTTTATTTATCCAAACATTATGGAATGGTCAGTATCTTCTTATCAGGATAAAAACTGACTATGGCTTTAGACACTAAAAGATACAGAAGGGGTGAATACAAAGAACTGAATAAATCTACAGGTTTGAAGTGTGTAGTCTTACCAATCAGCCACATGAAAGAGAGACTGGGAGATGATCAAGTGAAGAATAATCATAGTATCATACCTTCATCTTATTCACTCCATCTTTTATACATTTTTGTCTTACTTCTCCATGTTTGTAAAATTCAGACCATTTAAAGTTCCTTTATCCATATGGTTGGGTTAACAGCTCTTCAATTAAACTTTTTAAAAATTACTGGTTTTGCCTCATGGCCTCAAATGTTGAATTCCTTGGCTGAAAAAAAGACTTTGTAGCAGGTAAAAAAAATTAAAATAAAATGCTTGTTTTTCACATTTTTTTCACAGCTGTAATCATTCTGGATTAAACCTGAATGAATGGAGAAGATTCTAAACATAAAATTATGAAAAAATAATACTTGCAATACTTCTAAGTGAGGTACTTACACTTTGTTCACCTCTCAAACTACTTTAGAGGCTTAGTCCAATTTATGGCAGCCTAGAGACTGAATCTGCCACATCTCAAACATCTTCAAATTTAAGAGTTCTCAACTCTTGATGTTCTGCTTTCCCATTGAAACCATTTTCATTTGTTTACATTTATATCACATCTCTGTCTGCATTTGTAGAAGTCAACTGAGACTTTTTCATTGAAACTGTTGGACTCTGGAAGTGAACAAGGAAATATATACATTTTATATTGAGGAAATGACAGTAATTTAAAATGTGTGGCCCTTGACTTCATTTAAGTTTTGATATTTAGTCTCTTTGCAATAGTTTTTATGTCGTTTTGAAATTTCAGTTCAATTTTTTTCTTGGTAAGTATGTACAGTAATTGGGTCATTTTAACACTTCAGAGCACTATGGAATATTTTAACAAAATAGAATCCACCTCTCTTGAACTCTAAACCTCCAAAGAAGTTTACTCAGTGATGATTTTAACCTTTAAAGGAACAGGTTAACCTTAAAAGAACAACTTACCTTACTTGTCAAATAAAAAGAAATCACTTGAAAGGAGAAAATAATGGTCCCTGTTAATTATATGCTTTGTTGTTATAACAGTAAACATAATCCTCTATAGAGCAACCTGGCCTTCAGTTTGGGATACATAACTCATGTCACAGTCAGTTCTTTCACAGCTGTGCCTGTAACAGTGGAAACCTGCTTAATTAGACCCCCCTCCAAAAACCACAAATAATTGCATTCCCAGGGTTTTAGGTACCACTCAGTGTTCTGAACAAAAACTAAAGGCATAGGAGCTAATAAAGCCTCCACTAATAATATTTCACAGGCAAAGGCTACCATGCAGGTTAACACAGAAAATAATGGATCTCTTTTCCTCAGATTATTTTGCAGACAGACTTAATTGCTAATTAACTCTAGAGGTAGAGATAATTACAAAGATTTAAGCATATGCCTTCATTTTTGACATATCCAACCTATGCAAAACTGAGGCCTGATTTTTCAGAGTGGTTTGTGCTTCAAAACCCAGTTGAAGTTGTAACTGTAGGTACTCATCCCCTAAAAATGACATTATGATACAAAAAAAAAGTATATAATAAATATGTGAAGTAACACTAAGAATAATATTTTTATACTAAGGTATTTTAACTCTTTTAAGCACACTTAAAAACCCTAAACATAAGCAGTAACATTTTAATTTTATTTTGATTTTTTGTTTGTTTGTGTTTCTTTTTTTTCTCTGGGTTTTGGATATGCAAGGTTGTCCTATGGATCAAGAGGACCCTATATGAAAAATCTCCAAGAAAAGAAGTAGAAATCTGATTTGAACTAAGTAAAAGACTGAGTCCAGGCCTAATGAATGACACACTAAATCAAATTATATTGACAGAGGATATATCAACACTGTGTTATTTTTTCAGACACCGTGTCAGTCTCATACATTTTGAGCTGAATGGAAAAGCATCATCCAAATAGGAGCCATGGACTGCTGTGATGCAGTGTTGGAGCTTTGCCTAGTTCTGTGCCACTGAAGATCTGTAGCTGCCTGATGGCTCAAATTTGGCTCATGTAGCTCCAGAGAAAGGGCAGGCAAAAATCACATTTGCCTTTAATGGCTCACATTAATTTACCTAACAGTGGAAGAACCAATCTCAGAATTTTTGCTGAATAGGAATGACCCAAGCTTATTTTTCTCATTGTGGTTTTTAAAAAAATTATTGTGTACCTTATTTTTCTGTCTGCTGGAGAAGCTGATGTTTTGTTCAAGTTGGAATGTGGGTGATTATCTCAAGTTATTCACAGAAGTTTCTTCCATGACGTATGCAAAATCATGATCTCAGATACTCAAAAAAGAAAACTTTTAAAAGTAGATTCCTCCTCTACCCCAAAATTAGCCAAGTTAGCAAAGGATAAACTGATTATTTCTCTTTGAGATGATATATAATTTACGATGCCAAGCACATATGGCCCTGGGTTGACAATGACTCGTCATATGACATTTTCAGGAATGGAACAGCAGTTAGACTGTTACCAAGACGCATTGAATACAATGAGCAATTATGGTAATTACGTAGCTAATCACAGAAAACAAGGTGTGCTGAAGATGCATTGGTTATTTCATTTTGTATATAGAATCTGAAGAATTTAGAAGAATTCTTGTCTATTTAGAAAATGGGAAAACATTCTATCATTGTGATTTTCAATGCATATTTTAGAACAGTGTTTCAAATGTGTTTGAACATGAAGCAAAAAGGGAAGTACTTCCAAATATTTGCACACCACGTTCTATAAACAAGAGTCTCTAAATTTTCATTGTTTCTCCATAAGTGCAATATCTTTCAAGAGGATAGAATATGATGTATGGGACTGCAATTCACATAATAAGACAAAAGGAACTAAGACAGAAGATGTATCTAAGTAAAGCATCTAAGCTAAATACACAAGGACACTGAAGTCATGAAAAGAATTACTTCTTGTACATGGAAGCATCAAGGCTGTTTCTGGACCAAGGGGCCTATCAATAACAAATTACAGCTCTTGAGTTGCCACATGCATATGTATTCCATATATTTTTCATAGCACTTTTGCTTTTTAAATTTTCTATAACCTTGAAATAATTCCTTCTGACGCATATCTGATGTGAAAGAAAACCTCTAATAGAATAGTTGACAAAAATTAGTAAGTCCCTTTTAGGTATTTTTTGATTTTGCAGTGTCCAGAAGTTGCAAAGTACAAATTAGGTGCATTTAGAAAAGACGGGTGTACATCTTAAGGCAATAATTAACATCCCTAAAGTTTAGGGGGAAGAAGGAGAGATTTTTTTACTTATTTATTTATATTTCTGTGGTTTAGCTAATGAAAGAATTCAAGTTCCAAGGCTGAAGTATTTTTCTGTTGTTTGGGTTGTCTGGGTTTTGGGGGTTTTTTTTGTTTGGTTGGGGTTTTTTTAAGACGCCTGAGGTCTCTGGAAGGGACCTGCACAAAGAAACCCTCATTGCTCAAGGACAGCTTTAAGAAGACAAAGTTCTCAAATACTGATAACATATTCTGTCCTCAAAAAACGCAGGAAAAAGCCCTGTTTGGGGGACAAGTTCCTGCTTTTGATGGCCTAACCCTGTGGCAAGACCTCATTGTCATCCACCTTCTCTGGACCATGTGGTGTCACGAAGCAAATCCTCTGCCTTCCCTTTTTTTACCTGGCTTGAGTATCCTGTCCAAACTAGTTGTTACAGCTTTGTTGTCAGGGTAGCACTTTGGGCCTGATGATGATGAAGGAAGAGAGATAAAAGTTCATGAGGAAAGCCAAGAAAACTCCAAATACCTTCTATGATATACCGTGTCAAAGCTCTGTTCATAGGATGTTTCAGGAACCTGTCACACAGCACTCAACCTCCACAGGTTCTGAGGTACCTTCAGGTACTGTCCTGGCACAAAAGCTTAGAGTAAAATAGAAATTTTGCAGCAATGTTTTCTGCTTTGTAGAAACAAACAAACAAACAAACAAAAAAAACAAACCAAAAAAAACCAAACAAAAAAAAAAAAACTACAAAAAAAACCAACTCAGAAGGACTCCCAAGAGTGAGCTGATGACTGTGTGGCCTTTTTTTGTCAAAGTCAGTCTCAATATTTTATAGTTTTTAATAAGCATTTTAGCATAGGTTGCTAGCATGGAAGCTGCTCATTATGAGCTAATTGTTTCAAAGAGTTGCTGAAAGTGCTTAAATGTTAAATATATGCTACTGTAAGCAAATATTCACCAGTCTTTCAAAACAGATGTTTGAAAAATAGTAGGCTGTCTGCTCACGGTAGAAGTACACAGAGGACATGAAGAAGTGGGATTTAATAATAAATATGCTCACAGCTACATGGATGCTAATCCACAGTGGGTTTTTCTAAAAAAAATTCAATTAAATGTATAAGCTAGCAGTAACCCAAATAATTTTTGTTAACAAGTTTACTGCAAACACCAGTAATTTTTGTCTTTTCTCTGTCCTCCCATTCAATTCTCTCCAATGCTTTCCTACCTATCCTGTCTGTGCAGGGCCCTCCCTATCCCAACACCCACCCACAGCTCTTGTTTTCTTCTGTCAGCAGGGCTCTGCCTATTTTCAGTCTCTGCACACCCCCTTTGTCTTTCCTTCTTCCTTTCTCTTCCTTCTTTCCTTTTTCCTCCTTCCTCTTTCTTCCTTTTTTCTCTCTCTCTCCCTCTCTTTGTCTTTCTCTCTTCCCTTCTTTCTTTCTTTGATAATAATATTGGTGTCAAGATGTCTTAAATTCTACAACACTGAGTGGTAAGGTTGGCTAGGAAGGCATTTAGTGTGCCATTCATTACAAACTACAGAAATACTAAAACTAGCAGAACACACATGGCACATTCTACAAAACACATGGCAAAAGCTCCATTGTCCTTACTTTAGCCTTTTGTTCTTGTTTTACCTCATATGTCCCCAAATCAATAGCAGTCTGCTGACTGATTCTTAGAATATTCCCTGGTATTGACTGGCTAGGACATTCAGCAGATGCTACATAACAACAACAAAACAAAACCAAAAAAAAAAAGAAAAAAACCCACCAAAACCAACAACAACAGAAAGAAGATGTTATTAAATTGTTAAATGGCTTTACAAACTTTAAGAACTGGTATTTCTTACTTTCCTGTTTTTACTTTTTATTCCTATGATTTTCAGTTGTTTTCTTTTTTTACCTTACATACAGACAGTTCTGTTCAGCAATCTGATATCTGAGTAACATTTGGTTTTATGGTATTTTATGTTTTTTATGATGGATACATTTGCTGATATTGAGCCCATCATAGTACTGGGTGGTCACTAAAGCATCTTGCGGAGAGATCTCTGCACTACCAAGCTCAAAACTGCTTCATGAGTGTCACATTTTACTCATCAAGCAGAGGGGATTTCTGATCTTAAGGAACTGAACCCAGACTGAAACAGAACTAATTGTTGTACTTCAGATCTATGACTAAGTCATGTTACAAAATTCAAATAAAATACATTACTAAATGAATACATTACTACAACATTATACTTATCCTGAACTTATGTTTCTACTTGCTGAACCTGGAGTAGTTTGGTTGGTTGAGTCTTGTTTTGATTATTTTGTTTGTGTTTGTGGATTTTGTTTTTGTTTTTTGTTTGGAAGGGGTTTTTTGATTTCATTTTTTTTACAGATAATTTCTTACTTTTTCTTTCTCTTCCCTCAGAATGTTTCTCAGCCTTTTATTATATTGATTTGAAGCTAAGATGATCCCTCTGGTCTTGTTCCAAGAGTGAATTGGAAGGGCAGCTCTGAACTGACAAGCAAAACCTGACCTCCAGTCTCCCTTAGCTACGTTTTTCTGCATTTCTACATTTTAACCAGAATCACTCATTTATTAGAACCTCCTATAGCTTTTGATACACCCTAAGCTTTTTAGCTTGTCTTCACAAATTCTTCCTGACTCTCTACTTCTGTTCACCAGTGTGCCACTATCATTTTTCTATTATTATGCCTCTTCTTATAGTGAAGCACCTACACACTTTGTCAGAAGCTCAAAAGAGGAAGGGGAATTTGCTGAATCAGCAAATGCCTTCAGAAATATTATTGAAAAACACTTTGCTGCCTGGGCAACAAAGGAGAAAAGAGTTTCTTCCTTGCCTGAATGTCCAAATTATACTCCTTTGGTTCCTTTTAATATGAGGACATCCACACACTACTTATCTCTGTTTAACACTTATATTAAAGTACACTTTGATTAAATTTGCCTTTATTTAACTCTTCCTGGTATGTTTAGAAGATGGGATTGAACTGTTACAACTTAATCCTATATTTGATGATTTGTCTGCTGTAAGCTGCGGAAAATATGAGTCATCTTTTACAGGCAGAACTTTACCCATCACCATGGCATAGGGACTCATTTTTTTCTTAAATTTGAAAATACCACTCTTCAAAGCATGGTTTGAATAGCAGAGATGAATCAGAAACACCAGTCATTCTCTCCCTATGGGCCTGATTCCATTAAGAATTAGGCCAAGATTTCTGCATCTGCAGAGCTGAACCCTTAAAACTTTTTTTCATTTCATAGAGACACCGTGGAAAGGAGACACCATTGAAGAAAATATCTCTAATCATTGCTTACTTCATCAGCCTGATCTGCCACAAGAGGGCAGAGGCTTATGTCACTCAGCTTCATCTACTGTCACACGAGAATGTCAGGGATCTTTAACGGGAAAATTTATCATGTTTAAATACCAGGGTGAGAAATGAAATTCCATAAACTGTTTTTAATGGCTTTAGGCCAAAAAGCCAAATACAGCAACAGAACTCTGTCAACTCTGTTGCAATGATTACAACTACTATAGCTTGCTTATAAGGCATTAATTACTGTGCATTAATTAATTGTGCAAAAAAATTACACATACATACAAGTATAGAAAAATAGATCTATGGAACAAGGCTTTGGTAGTTTGAAAAATGTGTCAAGCCAAGGTCCTGAAACCTTTGTGTAATTGCTCATTGTAATAAATGGGTAGATTTTGAAGTGGGAAAGTGTTAGAAATCCTAAACTATTATGCCAGTCTTAGAATAGTTTAAACTCTCTGTATTTGCTGAGCAAAAATGAGTGAATCTGCCACAAAAGGCATAAATAATCCTTTTTTAGGAGAGAAAGCAGAAGAAACAATGGACACATCAAGCTCTGACCTGCCATCATTACAGCACACTGCTGGCTTGGTGCTGAATGTGTAGCAGAGAAACTCAATTCAGTAATGTGTTATATTCTGCTCTGGTACAATGGTTTTGATGGAAAAGTGAGGAAATTAAAAAAATCCAGCTCAGTTTTGACACTGGGGTAATTTACATTGCATATACTGACTTCCACTGCCTTAAAATTTCTTACAAATTGAAGTTGATGGAACTACAGTTTAACAATTTCTGGGCCTAGATTCTGGCAAATCCCACTCCTGTTTCCTACTGCTCAGAATTGCTTACGATTATATTTGTACTTTAAAAAAGTTTCCATAGTTTATCAGCTGATTCAGCTACTGAAATAAAACCTTCAATATCGCTCATTGATGTATTTGTCATTAACAGAAACTGCCTAAAAAGTACAGGTATTTCTTTTTCTTCTTGCTAATCTTGCAGCTGTAAAACAAAGAGCAGTTCTTGCCCCTGTAAGTTTTTTTCCTGAGCACCAGCTCAGAAAAAACTACATTACAGAGGCAAGAGAGGAAAAGAAAATGCTCTGTTCAATTTCTGTTAAAGCATATTTTAACAAAATGCAGACTTCTGTATAGTGAGACTGCTGCCACGCTCTTTGTTCAATGCCTTCTTAAGGATACTGTTAGACACAATTGGTGGGAGGAGATGCTGCAAAAATCCCTGCACATTTTCAAGCTCACAAAGCTGATGGTGATTATTGTAATTATAAAGGACAGCATGTAGAGGTAGTTACAAAAATCTGATAAGATAACTTGGCTAGCACAGTGCTCTGTCAAAAATTAAAACCTGTCTACTGCAGGAGTAAAAAAACCCAACAGTCTTTTCTCTGTGCTCAAGAATTTTGGGCCAAAAGAAAACAAAACAAACAAACAAACAAACCTGCTGCAGAAAAAACCCCCACAATTCTCCTCTAGATAGAGATTTCATATTCCAGAATCTGAAATATATTCATTTTAAAAGATTTTAGGTTGCAAAAAGTACTCCCATTTAGAACTGCTGGGGACTTAAAATAAAAAAAAAAAAAAAGATTAAAAAAAAGGAATTTTTGCTTTTGTGATTGGAAAACTAAATATAGTCTGTTATCTGGGAATCCAGATAACTCACAGCCCCTGGGTCTGCAATTTCCCATGGGCTACCACAGACACAATGAGGTCAGGTGAACCATTGGGAAACTACACAGGATTTACCAGAAACTTGTCTGGTGTCATTTAAAAACTGAACCCAATTACTACATTTCCACTTTTTCCTGACAAACTAATACTGTCTGATAGAAATGTTCTGCTAGAATTTTCCCAACCAAGCTCAGTCTCAATGAACTTGTGACAGCACTAACACCATTACTGCAGCAGGAACAAAAATCAAAGGACTGATTCCAGCTTATTCTTCTAATTGCAGACCAAGCCTTGGCAACTATTGCTACTGCATCAGTTGTGATTATCAAGTTCATCTGACTTACCTCCAGTCCCTGCAAGAATAATAATATATATACGTGTGTACGTGTTTCTTGTTTGGGTTTGTTTTGTTTTGTTTGTTTGTTTGTTTGTGGGGTTTTTTGTTTTGTTTTTAAGAAAAAAAACAAATGTAGTAATAGACCATGAGAAAATAATTTCCTGAAGATCAAGTGTATTAACTTAGGATGAAAAGAAAGGGGCAAAGTATATCTGGGTTTAAGCAACAGCAAAAACTTAGGTGACTGATTCTACTAGGTTGATCAAAGGGCTTACAAGATGACCCAGGGAAGTTAGGTACCCACGTTCCTCTCAGAAGTAAATAAAGGCAGAAAAAACCCTCAGTAGACTAGGTGACAAAAAAACACTTTGTGAGCAGGGGTGGGGTGTGAAGATGTCCAGTTCTCACCAATAAACCACTGTGAGCATGGCAATGAGCCAAACACCAAATATACCAATGACAGTGTAACATACAGAGGACCTTCACATGCAGCCTCTGCAGACTGGAATAAATTATCTGAAGACAGGCACTTAATTAGTTGGGACTCCCTTCTTCTGAAGATTAGCTGGCTGATGATACCTGACTTTTTCATAACAACTCATAAATTAGGCTAATCTGTTCAAAAGCATAAAAACTGTATGTTTGCTCTCCTTAGCCACTGCAAATTCAAATCTCTGCCTCCCACTTCCCAAGTGCACATCCTTGGAAGGGAGTGTGGGAAAACTTCTTACAGCAGTAACAAAAGTCAGGCCCAGTGTACATTAGTTTTGTTAGAATACATCAGGAGGTCTATTTGCATACTTTCCAAAAATAAAACTGCACAGACACCTTAAGCTCTTCAGTCAGTCTTTTTCCCATGTCAGGAGATGGCACATTTTGCTGAGTTAAAATCGATTGTAAATTCCCACAGATTTCAACTGAGACAGGTTATCACTGCAAAACAGTAATACCAAAGACAAAGAAGCGATATAATGTGTTTTTCTTTTATAACTGGATTAATCTGTACTTTTTAATATTTTTAAATGTCATTCCTATATCCAGAAGGTCAGCTATCATTCTCATACCCTTTAGAATAAGACAGCTGTGAAGGGGACTGATTAAAAAAAGCTGTCATTTTAATGAAGTTTCCATTCTCAATTGGTTTTTTTGAAGAAACTTGCACATGCATGAAACCCTACAGCCAGGCCTGACTCATAGCCATTAGTTCTGCCAAGTATAAAAGACATCCATAACCCTTCCTAACAATGTATAAGGCACATTTCTGCTGAATAAACCTTGCCAGTGTTATTAATCTTTTTGCTACTTAATATGCCTTTATGTTAGATATCTACTTCTCACACTATTCTCTTCAGAATTTTTCATTTCTTTGGATATTTTTCAAAAATCTAAATTGGAATATTCTTCCCCAAATATTTAGTATTGGTGAATCTGTAAAGACAGAAAGGGATCTTAAAGGACTCACCTGATACAAATTTAGGACACTACCACAGCAACTAGATCATAACAATGAATTATGAAAAAAGTGCTGAAAAAAATAATAAATTGTTATAAAGCAGTGATTTAAATGAGAGTCAAGTGAAGAGAGTCAAGGCCTCAGTCTTGTTGGGAAAGGAGAGAAATGTGATTAGTAAAGGGATATCTGTGATTAGCCTACATCCACATTTTCAAAAGTTGTTGCGACATTGCCAATTAATGGTTTGATAAGAAAATCAGGAGTCATTTGGTAAAGAAACTGAGAACAGAACACTGTTACCCTTTCACAGGTAATGCAGGACTCGTGAGAGGAGCAGTGTGACTGATCCTCAGCAGGTTTCAATGCAAAGTTCTACAGGTTCCCTGGAACACAAGCAAAGAAAGAGCATGGAAAATGCAGATTTCTTTGGTGAATCTCAGCTGAGCCACCAATAATTCCCAGCAAAGGGAGTGAGAGGTAGTAAAATTGTAAGACTTTTACCATTCCATTCATCAAGCAATACCCTAAACTCATGTTTTAAAAAAGACCTGAAGATGTCTATATCACACAGTGGAAAATGGTGTTAAAATGTCTGAAACAGCCCTTAACAGCCTGTTTCACTGGAAGCTGTGTGTTCCTGCAGTGGCCTGATGGCTACAGACCTGTGTCTGCATTGATCTTCCCCAGCACTAGACTCTGAAATCTCACAGGTAACCTGGGTCTGCAGTAGCTGTGATCTTCCTTTTGAAGGGGAGTCTGCAGCTGACCAATTTGAGCTAAAGACTGGTCAGAACTGATTGAGGCTAAAAAGGTCAGAGAACATTCTCCTAGACTGCTTTTGGATATCACCCTCCATTTGCTGCTTCTTCTGCAGTCCTGGACTGCAATGCAGAAATCCTCCCCTTCAAGACACAACCCAAAAACCAAAAAAATGCTGATACCAGTTACACCCTGTATACCATGGGGTTTGCACGAGGCAGGTGATATTCCTTCAGTCTTAGAACCATCTGATTCCAAACTGATATCAAAGATGCCCAATTGTCAGATTCTACTGTGAGAAAACATATCATGTCATAGCTGTCTCTGTCTCACTAAAACTAACTACAGCAATGTTACAATATGGCTCATTTGAAAATATATGGCTTAAGTAGTTTTGAGAACTCAAATCTGATACATATAAATGTAAACAAGTAATAAATTGAATCCATAAAAGGTCTAATATTATCCAATACAGAGCTTCTCTTTAAGAGAAGTGATGATTTTATACAATGTTTTATATATCACAGTAAACTGAACCAGTTGAAATAATTTAATTTTGAGAAAGTCCTTTTCAAAGTTGTGAGGTCTGTACACTTGCAAGTTCTGACCTGGTATAACTGTCATCCTTTCTTGTCATGCTTTTAGTTGCACTGAGAGGATCATACTTTTATGCTTCTCTGTTGGATGAATTTTAAGATTATTTAAAAATTATTTGTTGTCTTGACTCTTCCATAGCTTCAAAACAAAAATATTTCAACCTGTTACACTAAAGCCTTTTTATGTGATACACTGATTTCAATATTTGCTCAGGTGTAAGGCACTATAAAAACTATACCTTAATTAGCATAGCTCATACATTTCACTAAGGACATTGTTTTTTCCATTTGTGGTAGTATGTCCTCAGGTAAACTATACTTAATTGCACAATAAAATTAAAACAATCCCAACTATTTTAATATGTACTGTTTCATGTGGCAGCATAGAAACCCATACAACTAGAACAATAATTGAGAAGCATTTTTAATATTTTCCAGACTTGATCTGACCTAACTTGTGAAAACAGTTTCAAAGGAAAGTATATCTAGTGTGTTAATTTAGGTGCAATAAGGCAAAGGAATTTACTTTTTGTAGACAGAATTATCTAATTTCAGAAGATACAGTGAGAAATAACACTGTAAGCACAGCATATTAATGACTACCACACTGAATATTTTAGAGAGTACTGAGAGTATTTCAAGTATTTTCCCTTTTTAGTAATTTTTACAACTAAGAATTAACCAGAAATGTAATAAGTATTCTTCAAACATAATAAACAAAGATTCTTGATTGAGAATAATAACAAATCAGTGATGTTCAGACTGCTACCCTTTCAAAACATCTGATGAAGGGAGTAAATTGAGATTGCAATACAACTCCAGTGACAAATCCTTAATTTACAAGACTTTCTCTTGGAAACCTGGGAAATGCTTACCTGTTACAGCTCTGGGCATTAGGACTCTGTGCTCTGGGCATTAGGAGTAATGTGATCTAGTTTTTTAAAGAATCCATCATAATGCTATAGACCAACAGTGAAAATGATTTTACCAAGAACAAAAATAGTTGGGAGATCCTGTGAAATATATAAGATGATAATTATATGGCAAATGCCACAAAGAGACAATAAGACACGAGAGATTTCACACATCACTGAATTAATTAAAAACCCCACAAACCCAATGAATCATTACAACAACTTCTATGCAGGTCAGTTCAGAGGGTCATGTTTCAGCAGCGTGTGTACTTGTCACCCTCATTATAAATCTCCTTGTGAGGATATGACCTTCATTTAAGGTTACAATGCTCATGTTCCTAATTACATAAATTCACATTTCCATCAACACACTGAGCTTTTAGCTTTCTAGCTGTCATTTCCAGCAAGGACACAAATTTGGTTTTATTGCCTGAACTCTGACGCTAGCTGAAGCCACAGTATCCCAGATATCACAAATAAAGAACTACCAGAGTGATTTTATCAAAACAAAATTCACCATGAAAGGAAAAAATAAATCTATATTCTCCTGCAAGATTTAAGAATAATTTACCTTTGTATGCACTGTAATACATCATCAAAAGACAAGTTTAAATATTTCACAAAGCATCTCTGAATGCCAGACAGTAGAGATTTAGGCCCAGTGAACTGTATTACTGCATTTAGAATATACTCAAGTATCCAGACAGTGGCTTGTGTTTTAAGAACAGCATAATCACAATTGTGTGCTGAGGCTGAGGACAGTATATTACACTGCTGCTCTCTTTGTGGAATAGAAATGATATTGAAGGGACTTCTGTCACCCATGATGACTGGTTCAGAACAAGCACAGATCTAATGAGCCTTGCATTGTGCTGTGTGACTCATCCAAAATTACTCAGTCACCTACACATTGCCAAGAAGGAAGCTTTCAACTGAAGAGCAGAAATACCAATGTGGGATGCTGCTTTACAGAATGAAAAGACAATTGAATGGAAATGGTGAGAAACCATCACCATCACCACAAAACCCAAAACACGACAGGATGTTGCATTTTTGAGGAGAAAGTGATGGGAAAACCAAAGCTGATTCATATACTACCTTACACCTGGGCTTTCAGCACATCCTCCTAACTGTGACTTCTGCTATATTGTTATATATATTATAGGATCTGTAATATCCTGACAACTCAATCTCTATTTAAAATTCTCTATGCCTCTTTTTCTAAAAAATGTAAAATATTTTTGAATAAAGTTCAGTTCACTTACAGAAAACAAAAATTACTGCTTTATCCCAGCTACTCTGACAGTAATTTGTCAGCCCAGGCTTATTACCAGAAGTCCCCAGACCTGCTGCAGAAACCCAGGAAGGCTTCATGGCAAGAGCCCTAGGTCTGCCCTGGACTCCAAATAGGAAAAAATCTCAGCCATTCTTCTGATCTGCTGCTATACCAGTCTCTAGCACAAAGTTGCTTCATAATTTATCCCTAATGTCACCAAAAGCTGGGGAATGCCAGAAGAATTGTATCTACATCTCTTGGCAAAACTTTGGTCAGCTAAGGATATGTGGCCAGTTGGTTCAGCTCTCTGTTTCTTTTCTGCTGCTGGAACAGGGAAAAAGCTGCAGTACCAATCCTATTGTCATCATATTTCTTCTAGGAATGCTTCCAGGAATGATCAGAAAACTGGTAATTCAGGAGATTCCCTCAGTGGGAGATAGAAATGCATATTTAGTCCTGTAACTTCCATACTGCCTTTTGCCCTCTCTTTTGGAATAGTGAGTGTCTTCATCATCTCAGCTTCCTATTTCATCTTCTTTGACTCAGTTAAAAGTGGTGAGGGAAGAAAGCCCCAGTGAACTCTACTCTCTTCCTCCAACATAGTTTTTCTCCTTTCACAGGATGAACACAGAGTTCCAGCAAATAAAGTAGAACTTATTATTGTTATGCTCTCAAAAATGCTTCCCAATGAAAGTGTGATTTTAAAAAGTAGTTTAGATTAAAGATAACAATCATAAAAAATCTAAACCCATCTCTATATGAAATACTGTCACATTCCTTTTACCACTCATATAACAATCACCATTCTTTAGATTCATAAAGTTTAACAGCATTTGCAAGATGAGATTAAATTCTCCAAATAATGATGAATTATCTTGATTGCAAATGAATACGATAGCCAACGTTGAGATTCTCATCTCTGCATTTCTCCACTTTAACCCAAGCATTTACAATCACAAATTCTACATTTTCCCTCACCTTGTTTAGGATTCGTCTATAATTATAGCTGTATAGATAAAGGCAACCTTTTAGTGTGAAACCATGTTTACAGCAGTTCCAGGATGGAATTTACTAGAAACATGGGCTCATATTAGAAAATAGAAACAAATAAATTTATTTTCATTTTCCTTATGGAAAAACAAGTCTTCCATCAATATCTACAACAGAGTTCTCACTGTTTTCTCAGTTTGCAACCTAATTGCAGTTCCTACCTTTGAAACTCTTCCTGTAAATCCTTAAGTAATCTGCCTAGAGAGCAGGTATCATATGTAAACAGGTGCAGGAAGTAATTAAGTTATCATCTCTCCATTTCTGTATGGAAAACAAAGCACGCTGACATCTCTGGAGAAAGAAAGAAAGAAAGAAACTAAGAATGTTGGAATTAAATCCAGCTTATTTTACAAAAATACAGGACACTCAGTGAAATATAAACAGCTCTACTAAATGTTTAAATCCTAATATTTCATTACAAATATTTATATTTGGCTGATTTAACTAAACAGGCAATAATAATTTACAAAAACTTGAATCTCATTCCATATGATTTTCAAATACAGATATGTACTTAGATGAAAGTAAAGTAATCATCTTAACAGAGACTTTTTGAGGTTGTGTGCAGCAGTTGCCTTTCTCTGAATGCACATCAAAATCCAAACCTGTCTGAATCAAATAGACACAAAGTCACATCTCTCTTACCTCATGTAGCTGAACATCACATGGCTCCCTCATGTCTTTACTCAGAACTCAGAAGGGAAGAGCAAAGAAGGGAAAAGGATCAGCTTGCAGAAGCACTCAGGACAGAGGGACTGAGTATTTAGCTCTGTGTAACTTTGGATTGCTGCTAAGCAATAGAAAAGAAACATTCTCCTAATGAAACTCCCATTGAAGGTACTTCCTTCTAACTTCCTGACTTAAAAACCCTCAACACTTTGGATATTTGCCTAGTGCTGGGAAAAATCTTCACTGATTGCAATGGTTTATCAGACATAAATAATTTATAATCTGAAACTTAAAACTTAATTACCTAAATACTGCCCCCTTTACACCAGTGTCTAGGGCCAAACTAATGGAATAACATGACTGTTGATTTATTAACCATTTAAATTCTAAATTTTTTATTTCTCCAAGCTGAAATATTGTAGACTAGAGCTCTTTATCCTTGATATATCATTAAGGAACCTTGGGACAAATGTTAAATTTCTTCTAGCTGTATCAATTGTCTATATGTATGCTTGATTGACAATACAAAGAAAAAATACATTAAAAGTTGACATATCAGGTCAGATGTTGTTCATGTAGCTATAAAAATATATCAATCAGTAATTATTTATTAGACATTTCTTGTTTACTACTACTGAACACTAGACATGCAGACCAGTATTTCTCACATTTCATGCAAGACTATATAAACACACACAGGAGATACATCCCATCTATCCATTTATCTGTCTATCACAAGGAAAATTTCAGTAATGAAATAATCAATGTAATATCCATTGTGGTCCAGCACCAAAATTCCTCTTCAGAAGGGGACAAGGGAGGTTTGGTTTGTTTCCTGTTGCAGTAAGGTCTAGCACAAGTGCTGGGGATGGCAGTAAATGCTGCAGGGTGCTTCATTCCTTATAGTGCTTATGCTTATTCATAATTGTCAGGGCTGCCCAGGGCTCATCACAGGCGTAGCATAAGCACCTCTTCATCTATTTGTATAAATCTAAATAATGCAGAGCCCTCACAAGTCTGTGTTTTTGCACTATCCCAAGAATATCTCCCTTCTGTCCTTCATGAAATGCGAATTCTTGTAAGCATAACTATGGATTGCTTTGCCTGTGTGCATTTGTTTGCATTCTGCAGCAGTCTGTCAATTCAACTTAGTTCTGAGGATGCCTCTATTTAAGAGAACATGGGATATTATAGTGAGTATTATCTACACAATGTCTCCATGGCTTATTTTGGCCTATATCCTCTGAGGTAAGATGAGAATCTATGAGGAACTTTAAAGAGAATGGAATAAGAAGATGGTGCCTCTGGTTTTCCCTATATACAGTCATTTCCTATGGTGGAACTATTGAGAACAGGTTACTCAGAGCTTCCTGTACCTCTACAGAAATGCAGGAAAACTAAGGACGTGTTCTTTTCCTGAGCAAAACCAGTGTTTTTTTTCATTTAATCAATATCAAAATAGTTACATAGATGTTCAAATTATGAAAAAGATCCTGATAACTTGCTGCTTGGTGCTCAGAGAAGCAAAGTCCTCTTGCAAACCATAATTGTTCACATCCCAGAAGAGAGTTCTCTATCCTATGGAGGTATCCAATATGACAGAGTAAAAAACCTTCTTGTAATGAACATTTTGGAAGGAGTAGTTCAGAGTTGAAACTGAGAGTGATGGGGAAGTCTGCACACATTTCTTTTCTTTCATTGACATTTCCTTTTTATTCACCTATGAGTTATTACATTTACTGGTTCCAAAGTTTCAGACTAGCTGAGTGCAGTGGGCTCATTGCACACCTACCATGTTTTTGGAAAAAAGAACAGACCTCTACAAAGACTGTAAACCATGAATGAAGAATCAGATCACTCTCTGTAGGATTATAAGAAGAGCTTATATAGAAGTATAAAAAATAAAAGTGTAAGTATAAAAGCTTAGGACATCACTCAATCAAAATTAAAATCTGTTAGCAGCTTAGATGAGGGAAGTTTTTTCTCTTCAATTTTAGTATAGATCAAGTAAATTAGGTATAAAAGATAATTAGTGTGTCTGTTTATTTAAAAAAAATTCCCCACAAAAATTAAAATTCCCTCAGTCTGTTGTTTTGAAGTTGGGTATTTCAATGATTGCCTTTCTTTTGGGGGCATATGCCCATGAGTATCACCTCAGAGTTCTGCAATAAGGCCTAAAGCAATAAATGAAAAGAAAAATCAGTGCAGGAAGAGACTGCAACTAATAAATATTTGATCAGATACACAAATTCACACAGTTTGATAATGCCTTGAGGAATTTGCCATAATTTATTAACTCCTGCAATGTAAATGTGTGGTATTTTGTTCCTTAAGAAACAGCAAGCCAGTAAAGAGCTATTACTTTTTTCAATCAATTTTTTTTTTCCAGAAGTACATACATCTGAAATATTATAGGTTTATATTTGTGTGAATAAAAAATGAAAACAATAAAATATAAAGAATGGTGCTGCTGAAGTATAGAAGCTGTAGAGTCATTCCCAATTTTCTGAAGAATAATACGATTTTAATATGGGAATTAAAGGGTTTTTTAACAATTAAAATACCTTAGGGAAAAATCAGTCTTAAAGTAAAAAATATCTGGAACAGAAACACCTCTTGACACTTATGATGGCTATTTAAATGTTAAATGTTACTTCAAAAAACACATTTGGGTTGGTTTTACATTTAACTCAGGAATAGCTGCAAGAGTAACATCACAGAATTGGACCCTACAGCACAAAATATGCTTTCCATAGTTACTTTTACAATGCAAAGATATTCCTGCAGTGGCAGGATCTTTGTACAGTGTCTTTTCCTGTGGGTCAGGCAGTGCTCCTGCACTTCTCCCCTTGCTGCAAAGGCAGAGATCACACTGAATTATGTGGACCTGCTAAAGAGGCAGGAGTGCTCCTCACTGCTCTTGGAGGAGGAGCTCTCGGTGTTTGTGGTGCAGACATCACTGCAGGGCCACTGGCAGATGGTGAAAAATGTGCCAGCTCTTAGGCAGCAGGGTGAGCTTCAAGAAAGGATTTTCCATTACTGTTTCTTTGGAAATGGAAGGAAAAGCCTTCAATTGCTCTCAGGATGGATTAGAACTTCAGAGTTCTCACTACCAAGTACAGCAACTGGGAGAATCTAGGTGGTGTTGGTCTTTTATGTGGATTTTTCTGTATGCCTTTGAAGATGTTCAGCAGTCACACATGCAGGGATATTTATTCACCATATCATGTCACCCTTTGCCCTTGCAATTATTCCTTTAGGGGAACCTTTAAAAAGGAAAGATCTTTCTTTTTCATTGCTCTAAAATGAAATCATGAATTGAAATGCATTTCAGTCTGAATAAAATAATCTGAAACCAAGCATGAACAGCACATAAAAAACATTCATCATCTTCACATTTCTGCACAGTATATTTTCCTGCCTATGAACTCTGAATAGTTCATGTCTGCAGGAAGAACATGGAAAATGTTCTGCTTCTGCAAAACTAAAAATGCTGTACGTAGATGGACTTTTTACAAATCAGATGCCATTGGGAAATCCTAAATGTTGATAGGAAGAGCTGACTATATCAACTGGTGTAGGTACTAGGGAGTTTTCATGCGTTTCAAATTAAAGTTTGTGCTAATTGATCCTAGTGAATTACATAACATTCTTTAGGAAAAAAGAAGGGCTAACATTCTCCCCACAGTGTCTTAGTCACTGAAGCTGTTAGGGAGAGCATTGTAGTCTGTTAATTTATCATCTATGTATTTACAGGAATACACTGAGTCCCACACTGAATTACATGCAGGCTTTCTCTCCACATTGCACCTTTATTAAAAAATTTAGCACAGGAAACCTTAAAATTATTCTTTAACTAATTATTAATAACAAAAGTAAATTCTAAACACCTGAAATGTTTCTATTCCCATTAAATTTACAATTATAAAAAGAAATCTGTGTATCCATGATGGAAGAAAAACCCTATAGATCTGGTCTGATTGATTGTCATGCCTAAAGCTAAGGAAGCACTAATGTAGAGAAAACATTCTTACTTGAGCCACATGAGCTTTTTAGACACTAACTCTCACAGATATTTATGTTGAGCTGTTTGGGGTGCAAGTAACCCTAATGATTCATCCATTTTTCCTTTGTTTAAAATAAGTTTCATACTGTGTCACATGACCTTGTCACATGTTGATATTTAATTCCTAAATTTATCAAAAGCACAGGAAAGACACTAACAGAGACCTTTAGATATAATTCTGTGAATGAAGAACTTAGCTGCCATTGAATTTCAGTATCTTTTGTAGGAATTGACCACAGACCTTTCTCTATTTTGTTTCCAAGGTATTTCTTTCTATTAGAATAACTTGGTGAAAGGCAAAATAATGACAGGAGACTGGCTGGACAATGAAAGCCCACCAAAGACAATTTCAACCCTTCTACTGACCTTAATGGGCTTTGGATCAGACACCTAGGGAGAGAAAGTCGTGATGGCACTGTCTGAAAATACGGTAGCAAATATAAAATATGATACCTTTAGTCTGGACTCTGCAGACAAAGCCAGAGCAATTGCAGCTGGGATCCTGACTGTACCTGGGACAGGCTGTGAGCCCTGCTGAGTAGGGCTGGAGGACTGGCAGGAAGATACTGAAGTTACAGAACAAAGAGGTGTTAATGAAATAGTTACATAGAGGAATATGAGGTGAGGAAGTCAGTTTCCATTTGTTATCCTGTATGGTCTTAATTGCACAACAAAGTAAACAGAACATACCAAACATGATTTTTTATGTCAGAATAGGATTTTTTCACTGTCAGAATATGAGTTCCTTATGTGGGGTTGGCCTTTTCTTTAGGCAACTAATGACAGGTAAGAGAAAGTGGCCTCAAACTGTGCCAGGGGAGGTTCAGGTTGGACAGTAGGAGGAATTTCATCACAGAGAGGTGATTAAACACCGGGATGGACAGCCCGGGAGGTGCAAAGTCACCGCCCCTGGAGGTGTCTATGGCTGGACATGTGACACAGTGCCATGGGCTGATTGACAAGGTGGCATCCAGTCAGAGGTGTGACTTGATGACCTCAGAGGTCTTCTGCAACATAATTGATTCTGAATTGCTTTTTTTTTTCTTGGCAGCAGCAGCAGGTAGATAATTATTTCAACTACACTGAGCAAACAAATGCACTGCCTTTTCTACCCTACTAATGAGATGTGAATGAACAGTGAAAAGGATTGCCATGAAATGGGCACATTGATCATCACCCTACAGATAAAGATAGTGAAAAGCAAAGGCTAAATTAGAGGAATTGAGCTTCGGAAAATGCATTAACACCTTGGCTGCTGCTTTGGAAAAGATATCATTCTCTTAAAAGGCACATTAAAACAAGGGGAGTGACAAGACATGGAAGGTACGTTCGGCCTCAGGGCAAGTACCATCTGGCACTCTTGTTTAAAATGAGAGTGAAGCAGTTAGAGAGCTTTGGAAGTGAATGTTGTAACAGGAGAAAATGTGGTACATTGCAAAAGAAGGTCTAAGAGTGAGAGACTTTTGAATTTTTTGCTTGTTTTGTTTTAAAGCCGGTGTACATTTTTTAAAAGGTTACTGCATGATTTCCAAATATCACTGCACATCCATGCATCAGTGCATTGTTTCATAAGCCCTGGTCTCTTCCACTGTTTTATTGACCTATCAGTGCTGGGAATCTCCATCTTCAGAGGTTTCTGAACTGATCTGAACTATAAGTAATTGAAATATCTTTGAAAATTGCATTATGAAGGGGAGAGGATATGTGTTCAACATAGAAAGATTTTCTAGCAGTGAAAGTATGGAAATTTTACTGTTAATTGGGAAACTGGTGTGGAGCAGAAAGCTTAAGTTCATGGTCACATTCTTGTGACATGATTCAACCAGCTGAGAGGGAACTAAATGAACAATGTTATGAAGGAAGCAAACAGAATACAATCCCATTTTCAGGTGAGCTCAGATAATATCTGGGTATATTAGCCTAAGCTGAATTTTATGCTGTAGCAACCTGACAGATGTTGACACCCAAGACAGCTTGTTTAGAGCTAGCTTGGTTATCACTGTACCAGGCTGAAATCTGCACCCTCATGAATAAACTGAACTGATACAGAAAAACCAAAACCCACAAAGTAAAAGATGACATTTTTCAGCCACTAATCTACAAATTCTGAGACCCCAAAATAACTCCACAATAAAAGGAATAAGAAATTCTTATTGTGGAAAAGAAATCCACCATAACTGGCATTCCTGAGACTTGATGTGACGATTCATGACTTGAGTGCTAATACAGCTGGCTATTGCATATTGAAAAAAATAGGCCATGTAAAAGATTTGGCACATATTCAGCATTCTACATCTTTCTCTTTTAGAGCTCCTGGTAAATTAGGAGTACAGGCTTTAAATGCATCTAGAGGAAAATGTTAAAAATGTCAAATTAGAAATCTGTTACAGACTATGAAATCGGAAAGCCAGATGAGTTTCTTATAAAATGCATGCCAAGAATGTGTTTAATAAAGAAGGAAAACTATTTTTACATCAAATAGGAGCTATACATTTGAGGTTTTGTGTATGTGGTGATAAAAAAAATTTACTGAATAAAACAAAAAAAAACCAACAAAAAACAACAAATTCCCCAAATAAACACCCCAGGACAGATACTGACTGATAAAAGCATATATTAGTGCTCAAGTATTCTGTGTCTGTGTGTGTGTGTATATATATTCTGATAACATTATAACCTCCAAAGCTGATCCAGTCACATAAACACATAAGACTGTGACTATGCAGACATTAAAAAAGCCATATTCTATTCTGGGAAAAACTGATGAAAATATTTGCACTTTTATCCTTCCCCAAATGTGCTCTTTTCAGAGACAAAAATGCCATTTGATTTTGCTATACATAATGTTAAAATACTTGGCTGTTTTTACTGATACTACTGGGTTTTGTTGAATTGAAAATTCAAAGTATAAAATGCAAAAGTGTGGATATAAAATCTGAAGCATTTTGCATATGAAGAATCCAACAGCATAATTTTTTTTAAAGAGCACTTAGGGAACACCTATTTTACTTTCCACAAAATGCTCTAAAGTTTTTTAATATTGTACAGCTAAAAAACTGCAAACGTCGAAGTTCAGGATTCTAACTTACAGTGTTTCTGTTTCACACAAGACTGTTTGAGCACCATTAGTGCTGCCTGGGATTTTTGCCTTCTGTTTTTATTCATTTCTTGTCAGCAAACTGTGTTCTCACGCTGGCTGCTGCTCAGCAGTGACTCTGCATTGTCAGATGTGTGACTTCATTTCGTTTCCTTCAGAGTGAAGGATGGAAGCTCATGCAACTGCTGCTCCAAAGTTTCCAAAGTCTTTTCCACTTGGGGGAGAAGCATCATTTATCTTTAAATTTATGTGCACAACATACAAATCAGCTTCTGCATGCAATACATTTTTCAAAACCTGCAGACATTTTGTATTTTGATGGTGCTCATAGATAACTTTAATAAGCCTTATCCTTGGTGTGGCATCCAGAGGGGCCAGAATCCCCTCCTAGGAACTGTCAAATAGAAAAGGCAGAGGGGAGCAGCAATTGCCTTTCTGCTTCTAGCTACCTAATGGCTTCCTAGTAAACTGTGAGGATACCTGAGGAAATACACACAATATCTACCTGCAACTCCACCTTCTGTGGCCTGGACCATTGTTCTTGGTGTGCATCACATCTGTCTCTGTGGCATTATAAAAAGGCACAGCTGGTAAGGAAATGCTTCCTTTTGGGATTTGTCATCCGAGTTCACATGATTTGCAGTACTCTACCATCTGGAGATGAAGAATCAGCAGCATAATACAGGTTTTCCTCATTCTTTTTTCTCCTTCTAAACACTGTTTTCTTTACTAATGTATGTTAAAGTATAGAGGTAAAAATCACCATTCTTCCCTGAAGAGAATTCTGTGCTTCCTGTCATGAAAATAAATATAGGTCTTGCCCTTGTATTTATATGAAGCAGAGAGGTCAGAAGGGTAAAGATTAAGTATTTTAAAAAAATCGCAAAAACCTTAAGCAGAGAGGATTGCCCTTGCAAAAAACTGTTGTGAAAACAAGTTAGAGAGACATTTTTTTCTCTCCTGTTTATAAAAAAACTATCAAAAGTGTATTCTTAAAGATACTGGGAAACCCCACAAAATTACTTTAATTTCCTGATATATGATCAAAAATGCAATGAAGGTACTGGTCATCTGCCTAATGCCAAAAGCTGACTGAGAGCTTTGGAACAGAAAAATTCACAGAAAACCTCTCACATTAGCAAATAAAGTCTTACTTACAAGATTAATCATATGAAATCTTACAATTTTACCAGTCTGTACAGATTTCCATCCCACTTTGCATCTTCCTTGATCTTCTCATCTATTTCTTTCTTCAGCCTTTCTTTTATCCAGCAATATGGAAAACACTGTGAATAAAAAGAAAAACACTGGGTTTTTTTAAAATAAAAATCCTGAATATTTCTTATGTATTTGAAGAAAAAGGACTGTTCATGGCTGACCATGACAATATTATCAAGCTCAACTTGCATATTTCAAAGTAGTTTTGTGGGAAATAATATATGGTCTGAGAGCAGAGGATGCCACACTAACAGCTACTAAAGGCCATTGTCACCCTTGTCACCTGAGCTATGCAGGATGGAAAACCTACTAAAGGGCAACCAACTTGAAACATAAATAATCAGAATTCAATTTATAGTACAACATGATCTCCTTTAATTTTCATCCATTGAGCTACATTATGCATTCACTTAATACCAGGGCAGCCTAAACTGACCAGGATTAAGTGACAGGAGAACTTTGCAGATTAAATTGCTTTAAGGTGATTCACATGGTGCTAATAGTGTAGACATCAACAACAAATGGTGGTGAATAATGAAATGGAGAGAGATAAATAACATACAATTAGGTGAGGCTAATTTTACCAGCAGGTGCTGAATACAGTCCAGAGCTATTACAGTGCTGAAAATAAAAAAGCCTACAGTAAATGTTTCTAATGCTAAGTTACAGTCTGCGTGTTACTACTTAAATTGTATGCAGTTGTCCTGTATTCTGAGGTGTCAACAACAACCTAATTGCTAGCCATTTGTTCTTTTAATGTTTACTTTGAGAGGTGTTTCTGGGGAAAAAAAAGTTTAGAAAGCAAAAAAAAGTTTTAAAAGTACAAGGAATTATGCTGGAATGCACAATTGAGAGGTCACAGGCACTTGGGGCCTTTACCATTGGTGGATTTTAGTTTCCATCTGTGTGGCTTATTAGGATTAAAATCATTGAACCACTGTAATAAAATTGATGAAACCTATACAGCTATGTATAACTTTATTATATTAAACCATTATGTAATCTGATGGTAGCTAAATTCTCTATATGGATGTGTGTTATTTTGACTCTGCATGTAGGCAGGACCAGCTCAGCCTCTGAGAATACTTGGCTTGAATCCCCTTAGGCAGGAGAGAACCACAGTTTTAGGTCTTTAACATTTTTGAGAAGGGTTCTCACTTCTAGGTATCATATTTACAGAGGAATTTAGGTATATAAGTTCTTCTGGATTTCAGTAGGAGTTAAGATATATAATATTAAGATAGATGAGTTAAGATAAAAAATAACTGAAGAACTGAACAAAAGCTTATTATATAAAAGGGGCATTGTTACCACCAGGTTGTCTTTTTTTCTATTCCAAGCGTTAAATTTTAAAAAGAGTAAACCTACCTGAAATATTCAAAGAAAGATTAAAATGCTATTTACAGGAGAGGCATACTGGTTGTCCACAGAATCTCAACATCCTGTATATTTTTAATGCAATTAGCACTTTGTAAGATTTTTTTGTAATAATGCCAGTCCACTAGTGATAGTGGCAACAAAATTTATCAAATATGAATTCACAATTCCAGTTGTCATATGTAATCCAGTAAAGAAAAATCCGCTGCTTTAAAGGCATTTTTTTTATTCTCATTGTAATTAATTGAAAACTAGGTCAACAGCCACTCCAGACAGTGATATCAATTGTGGGGAAATGCTACACAGAAATAATTAAGTGCTTGCTATATTAAATTGTGATAACATTCTTCCAACATTAAGTACTGACATATAAATTTGAGAGCAGGTTCTTTTGCTTCATGTTATATGCAGTTTCAGGACTGTCAATGAAATGTCAATGAAAACGTCACTTTTCTTTTGTGCCTCAGTAATTACTATGAGATAAACATGCACAAGAAAAAGATGCACACTTTCCACATGGTAATGAGTGGATTTATATATAGAAACTAGTAATTATATTTTCCTCTTTTTTTTTTTTTTGTATTACCTTAATTGGTAGTTAATTTATGCACCTGATTTCTCAGGTGCTTGTACATAGTCATTAAAAATGACCTCCAAGAAAAGCAGGAATGCTGAAAAATGAGGCAGGATGGCTGTTACTAAGTATAGCCCTTTTCTGTGGAGGGAAATGCTCTTGTAAATACAGTAATTATACATGATGGAAACTTTCATAAACTTTTTCATTTCAACAGTATTAAAATGTTAGTAAGGAGACCTCTCACTATTTCTCTTCTAAATCCCTGTTTACTTCTTTGTTACAAAATTCACCAGAGGGTGAAATCTGATGTTTATCATATTAATCTGAAATTTGAAACATTTTTATTGTTTTGTTATATAAAATCTACCCTATTTCTTCAGAATATGAAGAAATTGTTTATTATGTTCTAGTTAGAAGAACGAAGCAAGAAAATGAAAAAAATTGTTTTACTCTAAACTGAATGAGTGGACTAAAAATTTAGCCTTGACTTAAAACCCTGAGGCTGCATAAAAATACACATTGTACACAGGACGTGTACAATGACATCAACTCTTACACAAATGTCCTCAAAACTGGCAAGTTGTGAAACATTGGCTGCCTCCTTCTATTAATAAACACCTTACAGGGGGGGAGCAGTGCATAAAAGAAGGCATTCATTTTCTGGAATAAATTAATCCATAATGTTTGAGATTCAGACATACCAGTGTACATAGTACCCACAGCAGCTTTATAGATGCAGGGATCCAAGGCTCCATGTATTGTCCTTACAGGCTAGGTCTGCCTCTCCCAGTACTTTTACAGAAGCATTAACTTTTTCATGTGTATCTGGTGTCAGGGAAAACCACTTTCCTTACCAGTAGCCCACCTTAAATTACAAAAATGCACAAAAATATTTTTTACCTGCATTCTTTGGTCAAGCCAGAATAAATTCAGGATTGTCAAAGTCTTAAATTACCTTCTCCTGTCATTGATCCACTGTTGCTTTACCTCTGATACACTTTGGAATACACCTGTCACATCAAGGATGTCTGTGGAGGTAGATTCACTGCCCTGTAGAAGACAGACCAACAAGGGGTTTCTGAGTTTTCCTCTTGCCATGCCTGAATTCCTCACTGCTAAAGGGAAGGGCTGAACTCTGCAGTGTTAGGAAGACAATCTTCCAAAGCTGTGTAATGTCCAATGTCCAGTTCTCTATTGTGCAGTGTCAAAATCTCTAAAATCTCTAAAATTAAAAACCCCATTAATTCCAATAGGAGGATTTCTTGGGTATCCTAAGGTTTAGTATCCTCCGATATGAACTGATACAAAAATGTGAAGATGGTGGACTGAAGTCTGTGTCTGAATGTTTGAGACAACATATGAGTAACAAGTAATAACCAATCCCCTCTATTGTGCTTTACCTGTCTTTTTCTAACCTTACCAAAGCTTCATAACTCAAACAGAAATGTTTTTGATTGGGGGCCACATTTTCCTCAGTACTTGCATGGTAGCTAATACAATGGACTATAATCAAGGCTTTATTGAAAACTAAATATTAAATAGCAATAGAAACTTGAATAATACCAACATCTCTCTAGAGCACAGCACACTGATTACCTTATACCTTTCATAGGAGAATTTTAAAAGCAAAATAAAACGTGGATTGATTGTATTTCAAATATGGAATGGCATTAGGTATTGTACAAGCATGGCAAAATCTTCTCAAAAGGAAAATGCACACTAATAGCTCTCATGCCAACTTTGTTCTGCTTCCTTTTTCATTATAGCTGATGTTTCATTTTAACATGTACATTTGAAACTCACTTTGTGTTTTAATGGAATGCTCTGGGCCAAATAAATCCCTGGTGTAACATTGCTTGTGCGTGTCAGACAACTATTACAATTTTTAATGGCATGAGTTTGGGGTGGCTGCATTGTTCATGTGGGGTATATTGATAAAAAGGTCATACAGGTCAGTGCACGAATTTAAAATACTTCTACAGGTCAGAAATGTATTCTTTATATACATTTAAAATGTGTGCCGATAGATTTTGCTTTTTTAATTGATGAGTGCTGATATTTATTTTACTCTCCGTCTATGAGGTCAAATTTCATTAGCTAGAATTTGCAGGCTCCAAATGAAATGAAGACTACAATCAGCTTTAAATTAGAAAGTACCAAAACAAAATTCCAATGTTGTAGCAGATTCTCATTCTCTTAAAAGATTAATGGAGGAGACTTGTAGAACAATTTCTGTGTCCTGTGGCTATTCATTTAGCATACTCATTATGCTGGACATCATGTTCTGTTTGAGCATTTGCAAGAATTTGCTCTACTTTTTAGCAGTAAATCTCCTGATTTTTCTTCATTATGAAAATAACATTAGCTTCTACAGGGCTGTCTATAAGAAATACTTGAAAGAGTTCATTATATTTCTATATCATCATAATAATATCCTGGAGTTATATTTTATGTGTTGTGGTGACTCTATGCCCTTTCTTCTTGCAGTTCCTGCAAGAGGAGATGCAGCCAAAGAAAAATTACATCCTCTCTGTATTGCTTATACATTATTCCTGTTCCCCCTGGAGCTGTGGTTTCAGATGTGAACTGGAGGAACCCAAACAGGTCTTGTAATTTACATCATGAACTAGACCGTCCACAGGCAGCTCCAGCATTTAGTATGCAGAAACACGAACTAGCAAACCACCCCAGAGTTTCACAAACTATCATCTGACAGAAATAAATGCTTACTTTGAGTGGAGGGTCATGGACAATGTCCTTCATTTGACATGGCAACTCATGGCTTTGCCTTAACCAAGGACTGTGTGACCCATTATAATGAGCAGTGGCCAAGAGGACACTGCAAATAATGAGCCACATCTTCTCCACAAAGAGGATCTGAGCTTTGGTGGGGACCATGGATCAAACCTGGCAGGGAATAGTACCTGAAACTGCTGGAAAGGGGTGCTGTGATCTGACTGCATCGATATTTGGCTGTAAAGACACTTGTGCTAGAGGCTGGGGTTGGAGACAATGTTGTCTGGACATCCAACAAGTGTGGAAACAGAGTGCCTGAGGTGGAACTGCTCATGAATTGGTGCTGAGCCTCTGCCCAAGGGCTTAACACAGAGACTGTCCAGAGGGAGAGTCACAGTCCCTGGTCTTCACTGTTCTGGCTCACTGGGCTGGTAATTAGGGTCGGTTAACAGTGCATATGTGTGTGAAATTTCACTGACACAGCTTATTTGTTGCTCTACTTACACTGAACTTAGCAAAGTCATAATGTTTAGTGTGACATCATTCCATTCCTTTTTGCAGTGTTTGAGGATAGAACAGAAAATTCAGGTTTTGATCACTTTTTGGAAGCCATTAACCAGCACTCGCCTTCAATCTCTCCAATCATATTTATCAAAAACTCCATGGCCAACTGAATTGGAGAAACCTGAGCAATTTCCACATATTGGGAGCATCTTGTGCAGTCAGTAAAAGGAAGTTTTAAAAGATCCTAGTGACAGATACAAGGTTAGGGTTTAGAGAACTGGAGCAACTAGTGGTAAAAATGTACTGCCAAGGAGCAAATGTCACTTAGACACTACTTTGAAAATTCTCCCTGTTTTGAGCATATCCAAAAGTAGCTAACCAAAGTTCTTTGTAATCAGAATAAAAAACCCTGCTGATCTTGTTTTTCAAGAAATTATCCTGTGTTAATTATTGAAAAGATGACTCACTATTTCCACAATTTCCTGTAAACATACACATATTTCATGAGATCCTGTGGGAGAGGAATATTTTAGAAGCATAAAGCCATAAACTTATAATTACCTCTGCACTTTGGAAATGTCTGACAGACTTGGGCTAAACATCCTTTTTTTAACTGAAGATTTACAGTCTTACTATAAAGATCAACTAATTTTTTATTTCATAGCATTGTGTTTTAACCATAATTTCTTTAGCTGTGCTTCAAGTCATCCAATTAGTGTATGTTTGCAAACAGAAAGCAATTTATTAATCAAATCTCTTCTCTCTTTTATTCTTTCCTCTAGTAATCCCTATATGTTGGTATTAATCACAAAAAACCTAAAAGTGGTCCTTACTAAAAATTCAGCTCAAGAATTCAGTATGACCTTTTACATCTAGACCCTGATTTAAGAGCCAACACAGCTAAAATCATAAGATCATATGCTGCTGTAGCACATTAAAAGGTCAAATTTAAATGAGTTCAGGTTGACATACAGTTCTTTGTCTCAGGGAGGAATCAATTATGAAGTTCAGTTAAATATATAACTCTCATGACTTTTTCTCAAATGGCACATATTGATAAATGTAGGCCATAATTATGCAAGTATTAAGAAATACTTAACATCTAAGTCTTAATCAACCATATCAGAATCAAGAGATTTAATATTTGCAAAATTATATACATGCATTGGTGTTTGGGGGACTGATGTCTTCTACAGTAAAAATCTGGTTGTGGGCAACAGTTTGTTCCAGACTACCCAGTTGGGAGATTTCTGTCCTCAGCAGAGAGTAACATTTACCTTACACTGATTACTTATGGTAGTTTTAACAGCTAAGACTGAAGGAATTAAGCAGCTTTAACAGCTAAGACTGAATAGGACTAATAATTACCTTCAATCACTCTGTCATGGACAAGGGCTGACTCTGAATGTTCAGTTCAAAAGCTCTTTCCTTCTTCTCCATTTCTTTATATGAGGTATCTGTGTCAGCTGTGAGGGGTCTGGAGAGCAGGCACCTGGTGGAGACTTCTTAGTACTTTCCTATCCCTGTTACAAAAGAATCTTTTGTGTTCAGGTCTTGCAGTGGGATCCATTTTCCCCATAGAAGGTCACAGCAAGGTCAGTGTGTCCCTCTAAAAACTTCTCTTCATGAGGAAATTAGTCCCATGAGTCTGAATTTGAAGTCCCAAATTAAAAAATCTCTCTCATTTGTCCTCAAACCACTGTGTGTCCTCACACCTGTGTATGCACATGTGAGTGTATGTATGAATCTATACATACACATATATACACACTGAGACAAAATGTAAATTATGTGGGTAGGGGCTCTAAACAGTGCTTCAACTTTTTTATTCTGAACAGCTACATTATGCTGTAGTGGACGTTTTTTTCAGTGTTGGACTTTTGCCATTGACTTCAAAGGAATCAGATTCAGGCCACTGGAAAAAAAAGCAAATTTTGAAACCAATAAGATTTAAAAAGCCTGGCTTTGAAAGTCATGATATGAAGCTCAGAGTTTATTCTCCCCTATGTAGAAATAACCTGTAGGGGGGAGAATGGGACCTTTAGATAATTAACTATTCAGTAAGTCTTCAGCAGCTCAATAGTGCTTTTTTATCTTCAAAGTGCTTTTTAAACATTAACTAAGTAATCCTCTCAATCCTCTGAAGTAAATAATTTGATATTTATTATCCTGGTGAAGAATTGCTATAAATTAAAAGGAAATGCTGAAAATAGTACATTTCATGTACGTTTCTTAAAATAAAAAAAAAAAAAGGAAAAAAAAAGCAAAAAAAATCAGAATCTCTGCTCTCCATCTGCATTCCCATGGTACTTACTCCATTTCAAAAGTTACTGCTCTAAAGGAAATATAAAATCTGTATGACTGCCCATTGTCAGAGATTGAAAACCTACTGCAGAAAGTAGCTGCCTCTGAACTCTGTTACTCTCCCAGACAATTGTACTCCTAAGCAAACTTTTATACCACGTGCCCCAAACAGCCTTCACTGTCATGAACTGCCCTGATTTTGCAAGAATGATTTGACTGCAAATCCTTATGGTGGAAGAAATTTTATATAGATAAATATAAAATACTGCACCTGGGGAGAAAAAAAAAAAACAACAAAAAAACCCCCCAAAAAACCCAGGAGATCACTAAAAGAACAATATTAACAAAAGGGAGTAAGAACCCATGGTTGTGACACACAATTCTATAAAAATATTGACTTGATAGTCAATAACTAAGAAAGTAAAGCAGATGCTAAGAATTTTTAGTAAATGTTCAATGAGGTTTCCTTTCAAGCACATATTTCACTGCATAATTTCACCATTGCTGTGTACTTATAATTACACACACAAATGACTGGAGAATAAGCATTTTATATAAGATTTCTGGTTTTGGTATTATTTCTTAGCAAAGGAATTAGCACATTTCCCACACTGTTTTCCAGGCAAAGGGTGTTTCTGTAACTGGAGTATCATGCATGCTTGAGCCTCTCAGATTCACAGTTGTATCAAAAAACTGAGAAATAAGATAAGCTTAGCTTTCATAATCCAGCAAGTATGATTGTATAGTTGAACTTTGAATATTTCAAACTCATACAATTTTTTCCATCTCTATGGCCATAGAGATATATGTAAGGGTTTTCAGGGTCTACACTCAAATGCTACCCCATCACCACCCCTTCACCTTCCACCCAAGTAATTAAAGCTGCCCATGTTTCCAGTAGTTTCTATTAGGTATACAGTTTTCCTTAATAGTCTCATTTTTCATTCAACATTTATTTCTATTTCCACGAAAACATTTCCCCCAAGACCTCTTTCCCCCAGCATTTTAGTGTATGAACATATTTTGGTTAAAATGTCAAAACTGGTAGACATTTTAGGAAAAATAAGAAGCACCCCACTCTCTAAAATGCTTTCAATATTAGAGGCAGGAAAATGGTGTCTTGCTCCCCACTGAGGTTCAAATGTTAGCCATTGTAACTGATACCAAGCAAGATAATAATGAAGCCATTAAAAGGAAACCACAATGGCTCCAGCTCACATCTAAGGTTTATTTACAGTTTACTTTCTACTTGAAAATCAGTTTACAGGCTAAATTTTCCTTCAAATCTAAACATTCTAAAAGAAGGACCAGAATAAATACTTTTTTTAGAAATGTTTTTTTCTCTCAATCTTCTGGTCCAAATTCTACCTCAGAGACAAGGTACTATGATGTTAAAGGTTTTACTATCTGAAAGCCTTGGCTACTAAATTTTTCATCCCCAATGCACATTTAGAAATGTTTGCCACTTGACAGTGGCAATTTAGAAGTACAAACAATCTAAAACCTCAAAGAACCAAGGTTTTGAAATTATTCAGCTGTAGAGAAGAGAATAAGTAGAATTAAATCCACTACAATTTTAAATAACTGAATTTTTCAGTAATAAAAAAATCAGTAAAAAATCATCAAAAATTCCTCATGTTGTATACAGTAATTAGGTAGTNAATTTAATTTTAATTTAATTCATTTTGAATGACTGTTTCTCTCTCCAATCAAATTACTGACACTGCCTGCTATTAAAGTTGTAGTACTGAATTAAAAGGACTCACTAGTTCAGTCACTCTTAGAAAATTCAACTACTCATACTAGAAGTGCCACTTTACTTCATAAAGTTCAGATCCTGACCAGAACAGTGATGATGAGACTCCCTTTTTCANTGAAAGCCTTGGCTACTAAATTTTTCATCCCCAATGCACATTTAGAAATGTTTGCCACTTGACAGTGGCAATTTAGAAGTACAAACAACCTAAAACCTCAAAGAACCAAGGTTTTGAAATTATTCAGCTGTAGAGAAGAGAATAAGTAGAATTAAATCCACTACAATTTTAAATAACTGAATTTTTCAGTAATAAAAAAATCAGTAAAAAATCATCAAAAATTCCTCATGTTGTATACAGTAATTAGGTAGTGGGAGAGGTATACCTGCTTAACTGTTGGAGACAAGAAATACTTTTAATATACTTGGGTTTGGGATGTGCATGTCAGTTCATACCTTGTGCACAAACTTCAAAGACTAACCCAATTAATGAAATACTCCTTTCTAAAAAGCATCAGGGAAAGAAGAGAATGACCCAAAAA